>LSSN01000792.1:0-25752 GCA_001970855.1 Smittium culicis | reverse complement strand
CTTTTATCAATAAATTCACCGTTAAAAAAAAAAAAAAAAAAAAGAATAAAATCTGATCCATTTAGATCTAGCTGATTTAATTTTAATGAATTAATTTTTAACAGATTCTACAAACAAAATACTTGTACTAGGAAAAAATATCAAACTGAATATATACTCTCTTTTTTTATCCATATGGCTTCCATAAATTTTATAATTCAATCGCTTTGTTATTTACCTGCTTTTATTTTTTCTATAATATACTACGTATTCACAATAAATAATTGACTGTTTATCAAAAGACAATTTCTACTGCTGCTAACTAAAATTCCTTACAGTATCTAAAAATACAAATTTTGTTTTTATAAATCTCAAAATTTCGCCTTAGTTTTTAGAATACACTTTTATAAAGCCTTTTAATATTAGATCTTTCATCGACCATTGCGAAGATAATAATATATCCGTATAAAAAGCGGGCTATTTTTTACTATCTATTTGATTTGATAGTAAAATTAGATAAAGCTATTCACTGAATCATAAAATTTGAGAGATTCTGGACGAAGTAAGCACTCTGATGCAGATAATAGTTATTGGACCGAACATTAAAAAATAAAAAATATAATTGGCTGAACCTGAAAGTCAATTTGATTTTGATTTTGATTTTGATTTATATTTATTTGGTTTTGAAATTATTATTTGCCATACAACAGTTCAATTCCTATTCACTGGCTATTAACTTTTTATGCGACTTTATTCACTGTAGCTCACTATGTCCAAAAGCGCTCTCCTATTTAAGAATCTCCCATTTATTTATCCCTTTCCCATCCAACGCTCTTTGAAAAAATATATTTATTGGTTCGTTTATGACTAATAATGAAGTTTACTATTTGTTGTTATTTTACAATATACCAATACTTCTTAAAGCCTCGGAATTGAATTAAATTAATTTTACTTAACGCTGTTGGTTATATTTCGTAGATCAAAAACAGTCTACCGCTCGGTAAAGGGTTAATACTATTTTCTAACAGCGTTTAATAGTAGAATCGCTGCAACTAGAAAAAATTAAATAAAAAAAACTCCACTCTTTCGAAATCATTTACATATTTGGAAATTTCTGAATCAAGATAGTTTATTGCTACTGTCAATCATATTGCCCTTTAATGCTGCATTTGTTTAAACTATTAAATGGGAGATTCTAAACGAAGAGAGCACATTTTTGCAGTATAATTTTATTGGCCTGGGAATTTAGTTTTTGTATATATTATTGGCAGAATTAAAAAGACATTTCGATTTTCCCACTTATTCATTCCAATTAAGAATTTTTATTTGCTAGAAAAAAAAATGATTTTCATTTATTGGATATTAATTAAATTAAAGATGTATACACTGTAACATTTCACACTGTAAGTTGGCCTCTTCATAAAGAATCGCCCAAATGGACAAAGTAGATATCCTTATTTTTCTATTCGCCTATGTACTAATAATATTTATATGGGGTTTTACTTGATTATGACATTTAATTCAACGCTATACACTTTGATTCTGTATACTAACAAATATCACCTTCATTCAAAAATATCTAAAATGCAAGATTATTTTAATCAAGTAAAGTTTTCTAAATAATTTAGCTGTTATTTATGTTAATAAATCGAGATAAAAATAAAAAAGTAAAAGTAAAATTTTTTAGTAGCTTTTGTCTACTCATCTGACAAAAATTCGCTCTTAAAACATGCGATAAAATAGCATCAAATAGATCATCTAATTAGAAAATATTTTCTTGTGCGAACCAATAGGATTAGAGAATTTATAAAATTTTATTTCATATATACTATTCAATTTTTTTAAGCCCTTACTAAATAAAATTGACTATAACCATCGAACGCGTAGTCTATCGACTTTAATTTATTAATACAACTTTGTTGACCTTGCCAAGAGCTACATTTTGGTACAAGTTTGGTATTTGTAGACAACGTTTAACTATTGCAATTAAATTGTAAGTGCCCAAGTTTGGTGCACGGATTTAATTAGACAAATTGAAAAAAAAAAAAAGTACGCAAATCGCCGAATTTAACGAATTTGATTATTTCGACTAATTTGCGACACAAAAAAAAGCCCACACAAAAAAAATACAAAAAAAACAAAAGCACGAGAAAAAAAACTTTAACTACCACTATGGCCAACGAAAAGCCTATTAAACGTGCTAGAAACACGATTAGTGATGTTCTGAAGGGAAATCTCCTCCATGGAAACCTTAAGCCAACCATTATAAAAAAAATGAAGTGAAAATTACCAAATCTATTTTCAGATACGATCAAAAAATTGATATGAGCCAGTATAGAGATGTTTCAGTCAAACACCTGCTATATGGCGGAAAGCAAACCAGCCTAAAACGACTGTGCCAAAATGACCCAGATCGCAAAATTGGCATACCCTGGGCGCAGTTTCAAGGAGACCACATGAACGCGCTCTATAAACTTATCCATGATCTAGATGACTACGTTTACATAAGAAAAGATTACCATCAATTTAGATTTAAATACTATATAATTAGCAAAAATAAAGATTTACAAAATGTATGCAAAGAACATTTTCGCACACTCTCAAGGAGATTGAGATGTACCAGACCGAAAAACTACATGAGAAAATCACAGCTGTCAACATTCCAAATCTTGGAGATGTTGATATACTCACTCTATTGGATTTAATCAAGGCCAAACTTCATTCGATATCAGAAATAATTGATATCAGCTCCCTGTGCAGAAAAGGGCTCACCGAATTCTTCCCTTATGGTGTCAAAATTCTATTAAGAAAAAAATCTGTTGATACAATCATTCCAAGCTTCCTAGACTATGAGTATGGAAGAATTAACATCTTTTATAGAGGATTCAAAGAAGCTTGCAGCTACTGCAAGCTAGAAGGACACTGGAATTCCAACTGCGAGTTTTTGAAAAACAAAAGCAGAAAAAATCCAAAAAAAAAATCCAAATGAAACAATAGATCAAACTGATGGCCAAATTAAAGGTACAACTGAGGCTGATATTGAGTCTGATGTTTAATCAGGGGCTGATAAACCTAAATATGTAGACCAGGAACCTCCCAGACCTCTAGCTACTGAACAACGAAGAGGTACAGTTGGGATGAAACGACCTCCTGCTAGCTCAATAGCTATGGCAGAGCCAAGAAAGGTAGAAAAAACTGACGCACAACCTGATGAGCCGGTTTTACAAAACTCATTGGGCCAAAATTCGGTTCCAAAAAAACACGGAAAAAATATTTCTGAAAATACTGGCAACTACGATGCCAATAACAGGACTGAAAAAAAGTATAAAAAAACTATTATATCTAGCACTCCGGTATCAGAGGACTCTTATGGCTACAGCACTCCAACAGAATTGGAAATTATGACCGAAAAAGCCAGAAATAATATAATAACTGAGGCGCAGTACATAGAATATGAAAAAAAATATTTTGCCGAAAATTTCAGCGAATCAGCCGCTGAAATTAATTATTCGTCCGATCCACCCGATCACACTTATGAAGAAATTGATTTCGAATAATTAGTTATAAACCAACATTAAATATGCTTAAAAACACCAAAAAAAAGAAAAGCAAAATAAAACAAGAAAATATCTTGGTTCTCAACGTCCAGGAACTCAAAAAAGATACCGTAAAAAAGTATATTGTGCTAGATTCTGCACTCACTGAACGCTCTTTTACTGTTAAAAAAATTAAACAGAGCAACAGCCAATGGAGACACGAAATTCACTCCACAACTGGCGATAAAATTAATCTGTCGAATCTCGAAATAAAAAAAATTGAAAAAGCATTACATGCCAGAATTAGGCAGGAGAAAAATAAAAAATTTTGATCTGAAAATTTTATTGGGCATAGATTGAACAATAAAAATTCATTAAATAATGAAAATAATATACATTTAAGCACAGCAAAATCCCAAAAATTTAATATTATGCTTGCCGGAAGTACTGATACTTTTACAGTGATGACTTTTGATGTCCGTGGAATTAAAGGGATAAGTGAGGAGCCAATACATTACATCAATAGTATAAAACCAGACGTATTAGCTTTACAAGAAACATTTTTAACTAAAAGCACATATCGATTCAGGCTACCTGGGTATACCTGCATTGAATAAAAGGCCAATATATTAAAAGGCGGTACAGGATTACTGCTAGCTATCAGAAATAAATCTGGACTTCAAATCAGCGAATTCCAATCCTCGCAAACATGGTTATCCGGTATAATCATGGGGAAAAAATTAATGGGGATAAATTTGAAGCAATTGTGACAAATGTCCATATACCTAGCAACGGAATTAGACGCTTAAAAGCGTCAAATGAAATTTTCAGCCTAATCAACAAGGCAAAATTAAAATTCAAAAAAAACATTATTCTCGGCGACTTTAACATGCATATCAAGGGCGCCAAAAAATTTTCCCAGAAGCTTGGTGCAAGCTATGGCAGAGCTAAAGTCACCAATTCCACAAGATCAATGTGGAACAAAAATAAAATAGGTCGGATTATCGACTATATATTTTACACCGGTTTCACTAGCCGAGAAAACTGGTGCACAGCAAGAAAAAAAAATTGACATGTCCAATCATATGCCGATAATGGCATGTGGAGCATTGAAACATTAAAAGACACTGTAAAAAAAAAATAGACGCGAAAAAAGTCAAATTAATTTGCAGTAATCGATTTGATGCACTATAAAGTGAAAATTCGACACTAGAAAGCCTCTGCAAAGACACAATAGCCACGATATGGTCGGAATCACTAGCTATGAATGCTGTGACTGCACCAACCGACCTCTGTGCAGAACCATTGAACAAACGGGCGAAATGCTTTTAAAAAATTTAGGCTTGGCAAAATCGATAAATCGGATTACTTAATTGCTAAAAATAAAGCAATTGACGCAATTAAACGCGATCGAAAAATTAAATACAATAAGAAAATGAAATTAATTTCAGATCAATTAATTTCGAACGATTCCAAAAAGCTTTGGAACTATATCAAATCTTACACTGGGAAATCATTCCAAAGCATCGCCGATGGCCCGGTGTACGACAAAATTAAAAATTTAACTACTGAAAAGTGTGAAAAAATAAAAATCTGGACAAATCATTTTGGATAACTTGCCAAAGACGCTACTGGGAACAGCCGAACGTCCAATAAGTGGAGGAAACTTATCCCTAGCGACTGTGACTATTTCCCAGAGTATGATAACACTATAGTATGGTCAGATATTACTGAGGCACTTCGTGATACACCTAACGACAAGGCTCTGGGAGCTGATGGTGTACCATACGAGGTATGGAAACTGGTGATGGCTGAGAAAACACCCACATCCTCACTAGAAAAATTATTAAATAAAATCATCAATATAATTTATGTTACTGGGAATATAGCCCAGCGCCTATAAACATCAGTGGTGGTCCCGGTACCTAAAAAGGATAACCTGAAGGACCCCTATAACTGCCGAAGGATATCACTGATCCCAACACTGGCGAAACTGATGGCCAAAATTGTGGCCACGAAACTTAGCAATATCTATGCGAAATACCAAATACTGGTAAAAGAACAAGCCAGGTTCAGGAATTTCGAAGAGTGTGCGGGCAAAGCGACCACTCTATACGAAATAGTCCGTCGACGGAAAATCGAGAACAAGGAAGCATGGCTATGCTATATCGATTATACCAAGACCTACGACCGGGTCCCCCACATGGCTCTACTGCATAAACTGCGACCAGTGGGCATTGGGGGTAAACACCTCAAAATGATCAAGGGCATGTATGATGCCCCGAAAATCGCAGTTAGAGTTGGAAATGAAGTTTCCAACCCCACCGAATACCTATGTGGAGTGCGACAAGGCTGCCCAGCCTCGCCGATACTCTTCGATTTTTATATTAATGATATATTCAAGAACTTACGAGGTGTGCGGGTGCCTGGGTTCACCTCACGCATACCAGGACTACTGTTTGCCGACGATGCTGTGCTATTTGCCGAATCATCAGCCGATTTACAAATCGCACTGAACACCATAACCGAATGGTCGGACACTTGGGAAATGGCTGTGAATGCCTCCAAGTGCGGGATAATGACTATAAGCGCGGAGGTGACCACTAATATGACCCTGCAGGGCCAAAAAGTCGACTCCACCGACCAGTACACCTACTTGGGCTATATTATGAATAGCAATTGGGATGATAATAAACAAAAAGAATAAAGCCAGGAAGGCTGTATACACAGCTTAAAGCTTCCTGAGAGAGGTATGATGTGCTTACTGCACTAAAAATAAATTTCATCAATTCGGTGCTGATGCCGATTGGATGTTACGGTGGGGAGAAATTTGGCATGAGCGAAGCCAGCTGCACGCCCATACAGTCAGAAATCGACAAGGAGATCCGAATGGTTTCCAATGTCGGAAAATCAGCGGCCATTGAGCGCATCAGGGATGAACTGGACATAAGCTCAGTGTTCATGCGCACCAGCACAGCTTGTGAGCGTGCATACCATAAGTGGCCAACATCAAAAAAATGGATCGCCGACCTCACCAAGGTACCGATGAAGGCTCGGATGGCCACATGGGTGACCGGGAGCGCCCGGTGTATCAAAAAATTTTGCAATAAAGATTCAAACGGTCAGAAAGTAATCACGATAGTCGACCGGAAACAACGAAATAACCTATCTGTCATCCACTGGTGGACGGTGGATCGTAAAATCGGCAAAAAAGGCAACTGGGTTGACTTTCAAGCTATGTATCCGGAACTGAAGCTGGGCCTCCAGGACATTGGAAAAATGCGTATGGGCACATTCCGGACCGCCCGTCGTCTGTTGAACATGAAAATCGTCGAAGATCGGTTGGTTCATACCGACGCCGATCCGATCTAACGAAAAAAACTTACTTTCGAACTTCAACGAAGCCCGGTGGGGGCTAGTTCCTAAACTCCTTCGGGGTCAGTCTAAACAATCTTTGAGCCAGCTTAGAGCTGGTACAGCCGATCAGAATTTTGAGCTGGAAACAGCCAAATTTTTGAACGGCATCCGCGTGCCCAGAACACTTATACTGCAAATTATAAGTAATTCACCAGCCCACTTGAACCAATGCCCAGTGGGTATGAAATTGCTAGAGCGGCGGAAGGGGGTCGGTTGAAAATTTATTATTTTAATATTTTTTTAGCTTTTTAGATTGTTTTTATTAGTTTTTTTTGGATACTCTTAAATTATGTTTAATAAACTCTGAGAAAAAAAAGCGCACTTTTTAAGTATAATAATATTGTTTGATATTGGTTATTTTAATAGACGTATTAAAAGCTCTTTGTATTTTGAATTTTACCTTTAAAAGAAATTTTTATGAAGATTTTATTCATCGTATTCCTCGTGATAGGATATTTCGCTATCTGAACTTTCACGTGTAATTAAAAGAGAAATACAAATTTAATTTAGAGATTTTCCCTCCAAATACTTATATTACAATATTAATTACTAATTTTTTACCGTTTTCAAAGGTAATATTAGCATAGAACTGTTATACAAAATTGAAGCTTCAAAGTAAAACGAATAATAAAGTAAAGCTGAATCAATATACATATATAAAAATAAAACAAATACCAGGATAAGTAAAGGCATAAATCTAACGCTACCAAAGTATAGAAAGTTGTGTGGTTGGATTTTAATTTGGATTATGGTGTAAGATTTTGTGTAGTTTTCTAGCTATTCTTTAGAAACTTGCCATCCCCACAAACTAGATAAAATAGCCATTTTTTTTTTGTTACGATATTATATCTCGCGTAATATTTGCTCAAAATATAGCAAATTACTTGCCGCCAATCATTTATCAATTTATCGTAAACTAAATTTATTTGGCTAACGAATAAGCCGGAGTAGGGAGTAGCCAATGAATTATAATATTTACTATTTACATCGAAAATTTGTACATTTAATCAATTGCTTTTCGCGATTTCAGTTTTTGATAGCTTATTTATTATTGTAGTTAAAGGATTAAAATATTTTTTAAATGGATCTTTTCTTAGTTTAAAGCTGACATAAAAAACGGAACGAGACAAAAAATTTACTACACTTTATCCAGTCTAATCGATACTAAATATAATTATTTCTCACTTTATCATATGACTTCGATCGCCTCATCCCTTCCAAATACGGGATTGAAGCTTTCTCAAAATGAAATTTGCGAGCTTGAGAAAATTTCAGATACTGCTGCCTTAAATGAAAATTCTTTTTATTCTAATCTACTTAAAGTTCCTGAGACTTCAATAGAAATAATCAAACTTTTTATTTCAGAGAACTGCACCAATACCAATAAAAACGATCAATCTATCATCTCAGGAGTTAGGAATTATGACATTTCTTTATCTTTCAAGGCAATACTTGCAAATCTGAAGAGCCTTTCTCATTCTTCTCAAAAATCAAATCCCTCTTCTCAAATAGACAACTCATCACATGAGGATGCCAAAGCAGAATGGAGATTAGAAAAATCGGAGTTAGGTAAAACCGATTGGATTTATTTATTGTTTAGAATTGGCTTATTAACATTTTACTTTACTTTAATTAGAGCAAATCATTCATGAAACTGAAACAAAGTATTCAATCTATAAAAATAAATGCGAATCATTTAAAGATGAGATTAATAGTTTAAAAATCACTATAAATGAACAAAATTCTAAGCTTTCTAATCTTGATTCAGCTAATAAAGAATTAACAACTAAGCTCCAAGTATTGGGCTCAAAGAAGAATGATTCTGATAATCTTATCTCTGATATCAAAGAAGAGAAACAAAATCTTATGATCCAGTTATCTGAGCGAAGATCTGAAATCGATTCATACAAAAGTAGTTTGATTCATATATATAGTTTTCACTTTATTTTATTTGCTTTCCTTTTATTGATATATTCTTTTTCTATGAATCTCCGATTTAGGCAAAATCGAATCATACAAAATGCTTGAAGCTGAGTTGAGAACTAAGATAGTTGAAATGGAGCAAAAAATCGAACAATATCGCTCATCGCAAGACGTTTTTGATGTTAAAGAGCATGTGATGCAGCAATCTATTGAGATTTCTAAAAGCCAAGTTTTGTCTCTTACTAACGAGCTAAATGAAACTCATAAAAAACTTCAAGAAATCAAAAGATCTTACTCAAAATTAAAATCTGAAAATGAAGCTAAATTAGATAAAATCTCAAATGAATTAAAGCTTTATATTGATCAATTCACCCATGCTAAGAGCGATTTAGAGTCTACTCGCGAACAGCTTAGGATTCAATCATCAAAGTCCTCTTCACTAAATCAAGCACTTCTAGATCAAGAGGAACATTTTAAAGCCGAAATGACCGCACAAAAAAAACTTACTGATGCTTGGGAGCAGTCTGCGAATGAAGCAAAAAAAAGATTATCTGATCTTGACAGTGAATTGTTAAGGCTAGAAAGCAATCAAAATGAATTAAGAAATAACAGTATGGAAAATATTAACAGCCTAGAAAAGGAATTGGCTGAAATGAGAAAAAAATCAGAGTTTTTTGAAGATAAATATAAAGTTACTGAAGAACAGTTGTATGAACTTCGGAGATTAGTATCTGAATCAGATGTTCAAAGCGGATTACTATCGCCTTCATCAAAAGTTTCAGCTAGCATGTTTAGACAAAATGTATCATTACCCCAGCTCTGGTCACAAAACATGGAGCTTGTTGATATGTTAGAAGCTGAGAAAGAAGAAAAATCCCGATTAGAGTCCACTCTACAGGAGATGTTAAATGAGCTCGAAGAACGTGCGCCAATTATAGAAGCTGAAAGAGAGGCTTTTAGAGAACAGCAAGAGGAGCTAGCACAAGCTCTAAAAATTCAAAATACATTAGAGGATAAAGTCAATACTCTTTCTAATGAAATTGAAAGCAAAAATAATACTATTTTAGAAAATAGTAAGGAAATCAAAAGTTTAACTTTAGAATCTAAGGATTTATCTAGACAAGTGTCAAAACTATTAAGAACAATAAACGAGCTACGAAACTCCAGCTCGTCCACTAATCAAATTTTATATCAAAATGAAGATGTTCAGAATTGCAACAACCAATCAGATATACATTCAATAATATCTAAAGAGCTTGTCGATTTCAGCGATATCCAAGAAATGCAGTCGCAGAACCAGCGTCTTTTAAGGTCTATACGGGAATTAGCCGAAAAAGTTGAGGAGGAAGAGAAAAAAAATCGAAAAGAATGGGAGGAATCAGAGAGCCAAGCTGTTCAAGCTGCTCATGACACTATCGAGCAATTAGCAGCAAAAGTTAGAATGCTTCAATCCCGTATTTCTGTTTTAGAAAAAGGAAATGAAATAGGTTCTGACATTATTAAATCAACTTCGAGAGATAATAATTCTCAAAGCTCTGATTTTACTCCAAAGCTTAATTCTGTGATTTCCGGCGCCGCAGATATTAACAGCAATATCGGGGTAGAATCACTTGACAATAATAGTATATCTGAGCAGTTTGAGGCTTACCGAGTAGAAAGTCAGATTACATGCGATCAGCTTAGAGAGGATGTATACTCTTATCGAAAAAAACAATCTGAGCTTAAAGTTTCACTTGGACAGCTGCAAGCAAAATATGAATTGCTTGAACAGCAACTTTCTCAGCTAAATCAAGATTATTTGTCTAGGGGAAGAGAACTTGTCCACTTAACCAACAATAACAACCGACTCATGTCACAAGTTGAAGCATATGAAACTCAAATGGATAAGCTGAATTCTTCAATACAAGAAAGCAATGAAAAGACTGAGTCTGTTTCCAGAGAGCTAACCATTGTATCTATTGAGCGCGATGTTTTAAAAAAATCAGAGTCACAGTGGTTGGAAGATATGGAAAGATGGAAAAAGGACAGAGACGGATTAACAAACATTTTGCAGAGCACTACGCGAATGAGAGAAGAGTGGAGAGAAATGTCTGAGAATCAAGTTGCTGAGGTTAAAGAGAGGCTTTTGAAATCAGAAGAAAATGTTCTAAATGAAAAAAGAAACTCTGAAAAGTGGGAAGCACTTTGGCGCTCAGTTGAACACCAGAAAAATGCTATTGTTAACGATTTGCAATCTAAACTGGATATACTATCAGCCCAAGCCACAGAGATGCAAGGGATTTTAAATAATAAAGACTTAGAAATACTAAACCTAGGTACAAACATCAAAGATATGGGACAAAAGAATTCTTTGCTACAGGCTGAACTTGATTCAATTAACTTAAGGCTAAAAGAAGAGGAGCAACAGGTTAAAATGATCAAACAGACTGACCTACCTGAATCTACCAATTTACTTCTTAAAGATGCTGCAAATAAACACAAATCCGAGCTAGAAAAAGTGCTTAAAAAATCTCAAGTGTGGGAGCAGAGAGCTGCAATGTTTAAGGAGATGGCAGATGGATTAGAGCATTCATTAAATGATTTGAAAAAAGCTTATGACGATTATAAGATTCAAACTATAAAAGAAATAGATGAGTTAAAAGCAAAATGTGCAGAATTTTCAGAATCAGAATCCGTGAAAGCATCAAACATATCAGATTTGGAGTCAAAATTAAACGAACTTCAAAATGTATACGAATCAACCTTAGCATCCCTCGAAGAATCTAAGAATACATCAGCGGAATCAGAAAAAAACTACAACACTATGATCAACCAACTAAAATCTAGCCTTGAAAGCCAGCTAGTAATATCTAAAGAAAAGCAAGATCTATATGAAAGAGAGTTAGTTTCACATGCAAAAGATATAGAAACAACTTTGTCAATCAGAAGTCAAGTTGAAAATCTTAATGACCAAATTCGCACTGTTAAAGCCGACTTAACATCTGTTACAAAAGAAAAACTTGAGCTGGAAGAGATCTTGAAAAACGAGAAATCTCGCTTTGAAAATATGCTTTCAGCCTTAGAATCAAGGTCCAAGCAACTAGAGAGACAGAATGAAGTTCTTTTGTCAAATCTTGAGGCTAGTTCAACTAAAGCAATAGTTGATGATATGAAGAATGGTAGCTCTAAGCTTTCTAGTATTGACAATAGCGAAACCTCTGCTATAAACGCAACTACCAACTCACTAGGAGAAGTGATTTCTTTCCAGAGACACGAACGGGACTTAGCTATAGCTAAAGCTGAGTCGCTTTCCTTAGAAGTATCTAGATACAAGCAATTATACGAAAGAACTCAAAAATCCATGGACGAGGCTAGGACTGAATTAGCAAAATTAACCAGCGAGTACCAAATTGATGATAATGGAGACACATCGTCTGCAGGACCAATACGTTTAACAGAATCCCAACACGCTGAATGGAGACAAAAACTTCAGGAATCCACTTTACTTAGAGAGTCTAACACTATTTTAAGACAACAACTAGAGAATACTAAAAATAAGGTAAAAAACCTTGAAGAAGAAATATCAAAGCAAAAAGAGGAGTTCAACACTGTTAATGAAAATCAAGTTTCTTTGTCTGCAGAGTTAGACGTTCGACGACAAGAAATTAATATACTAGAAGAGTCTAACCTTAGATGGCAAAAGCGCCACGAGCAAATACTTGCAAAATATGAAAGAATTGATCCAGAGGAGCATGAATCCCTGAAAAAGCAGGTTTCATCTCTTACTTCCAAAAACTCGGAGCTTTCAACTAAATTGGACGAAGAACTTAAGTCAAGTCAATTAAAGATCCAAGAGAGAGTCAATGCTATTAGAACAGAGCTTGATAGTAAACTCATTTCTTTCAGAAAAATGGCATCTGAAAAAGAAATAGCCTTAAATAAGCAAATTAACGAACTAAAAAATTCTTTGAAGGTAACTGGAGTTACTATTTCTAACCAAGCATCACAAGTACAGCTAGCAAATAAACAGATAGAAAGCTTTAAAAAAATACTTTCTGAAAGAGACTTGAAGGAGCAAGATTTGCTCAACTCATTGGAGAAAGCTAAAAATACTATAGACAAGCTAAATTCTGACTTGGAGGAAAGTGAAAAGACCATGCAGGCTAAAATAGGAAAGAACTTAACCTGGAAAACCCGTTTCGATTTACTAAGAAAGCAGTCACTCGAAAAGCTTTCAAATAGATCCGAAAAAATAAATGAGCTAAGGGAAATAATTAAAGAATTGACTGGCTCATACCCTGATGAATCTAACTCAAGCACAATTGACTCAAATAATATATCTCAGCAGAACCCAGCTGAAGAAAGTAGCAACTCAGAAATTAACGGTGAAATTGATACAAATTCTAAGAATGAGCAATTAAACATTGAATCTGATAGTGGCTCGAATGTAAACAATTCATTTAATTCTCAAGACTTTAATAAACTTAATTTGGAACTAATTTCCCTCAAAACTGAACTTCAAGCTTTACAAAACCTTAACAATGAACTAAAGATCGAAAATGAGAAAGTAAAAGCCTTGCTTTCCTCACAGATGATTAAACCTGGCCCAGTTGAAGATTTAAGCGAGCACACAAGCGCAACGGTTGAAATTGCTTCTATTACTACAAATCATCAACCACTAATTAGTAGTAACGACAATAATGGGCTATTGAAAACGCAAGAAAAGGTTCATGATACTAATCTTATCTCTGAATACCAGTCCTTGCTTGAGAAATATAATAATCTTCAAAAAGAAGCAGAGACTTTATCAACAAATATTTCAAAGAATGATTCATATATAAAGTCTCTAGAACAAGAAAAAGAAATTCTTATGCAAAAATACGTTTCTGCTCAGGCAGAAAAGTCCTTGGATTCCAGGATTAAAGACGATCAAAGCCTTGAAAGCAAACCTGAGTTTAGTGACGCGGCCTCTAAGACACCAAAAGTTCAAATCTTGAACAAAGATGATATTGTTGAGAAAGTTGATGCGCCTGTAGATTTAGGATACGAAGAACAGCTAAAAAAAGTCAACGAAGAAAATTTATCTCTAACCGAGCAAGTTAAAACTCTTGAAGAGAAGCTAAAAAACCTTGATAGTTTATATAACAAAGATAAGCAGACCTGGGCTGATGAAAAACTGCAGCTTAGCGCAGATTTAGAAAAAAGTCGAAGTCTATATGAAAAACTTAAATCCAGAGCTCTTGTTCACTTCAACAAAGCATCTGAGCTTTCAAAAAAAGTTAAGGAACTTCAAGACGAGCTTAACAGTTCTAAAAGCTCCAAAGCTAATAGCTCACAATCTGATTCAGCACCAGAGTTACCAAATGGAGGAAACGCTGGGATCAGCAAGGATTTAGTTGAAAAAATAAAGCAAGACAATAAATTTTTATCAGTAGAGGAGGCTCAAAAATTAGCGAAGGAATCGTCGGAATTGGCAGCCTTGGAGTTGGCGAAAAAACATGAAGCCAGTTTAAATGCATCAATTGATCAAGCAAAAAGAGAAACTGAAATGAGAGCCAAGCTCCAAGTACAAATGGCTGAAAGAAAAGCTGTATTGCTACTTAAACGCGTGAACGAGCTTGAATCGATATTAAAATCTAGGCCTCAAAATGCTACAATTCCAATTAGCACCAGCTCGCCTATTCAGCCTCTTAACGTGGTAAACCCAATTCAATCTGTTGAAAAAAAAGTGACAAATGTACCAAGTAAAACTGGAACAAGCAATTTACTGAAATCTCAACCATCTATAGGCTCTTCAAGCCCCAACCCCACTGCTACCAATAATACTAAGATGCAGCAATCAGCGGTTGTAGTTCCATCGCTATTACCATCAACATCAACACCAGCACCATTATCAGCATCTTCTCCAGCTCCTAGTTTGGGTATAGCTGAATTGAGAAAAAGCTTTTTAAAGGCACAACAGTCAGTTAAGATGAGCCCTGAAACTAAATCATTGAAAAGGACTATTTCGCAAACTAATATCGAATCTAAGGACCAAGATGAAGAAAATAAGCAAACGAAAACATAGGGCTAATAATATTATTCCTGTTTAGCATAATTTATTTTTATATTATATTTTTTTTAACTAAATAAAAACTTTCATTTTGAAACAACTATTTCTGGTGGGTCTTTTATTTTTACTTCAATGATTATTTTGATTATTTCATAGGTTAGCATTACGTGTAAAGATAAGTTTACTCTCTATTTTTATTATACATATTTTGCACTAGGGAATAGATGCGCTTAACATTTTTCAATACGACAAATTATCAAAAAAAAAATTTTTTTTTATCATTATGGTGGAAATTAAAAACTTTGAAGAGCAAAATATAAGTGTATAGATATACCAAGAAATTAAAGAGAGGTAGGTTTAACGAGAGTAATTAATGTTAAAAGTTAATATGATGATGATATTGAAAATGAATGCAATTGTATTACTTGAATTGTTATTTACTATGGGTATAGTTTAGACGAGCTGTTTAAATGAATATAGTTTAGGCTTAAAAAAAAATCGTGACGAAAGGAAAAAAGAAAGGATAGAGGAATAAAAGTGTAGTGATGAGGGATGAGGAGGAGTGAAGACGAGATATTTACATGTCAATAGCAAGGCGGGCCATTTCAATGGCGCCGTCTCTAGTCTTGTTTCCACCAATGAAGCCAGAAGCGTGGACAAAGATGCAGTCTTTGACTTTGGAGCGCTCAGAGAGATCGTCGTCTCTGTAACCTCTCCATTGTTCAGGGAGGGGTTTTCTGTTTTCGAAAGAGCCTTGTTTCTTTGAAATTGCACGAACTCTATACGAGCCATTAGTGTCTTGGAAGATTATGTATAGTGGCTTTGAAGTAAATGCAGAGTTCTTATTAATTTCAGGGAAAGCTTCGGGATCATTTTCGGCTAATTCCTCTATATCAAACAAGTGAGATTCCCATGGGCAGAATTGATCAAGAATCATAATAAGGCCACTTTTATCTACATCGAACCTTGAGTTGTAGGCTTTCAATACAATCTCTCGGGCAGGGAGCCAAGAGTGGGCGTAGTATTTGATTTTATCAACAAGGCAGTTTCCAACAAGATCCATAGCTTTTGTGAAGCGTTGGTTGTAATTTTGATCAGATTCATTCCACCAAGGATTAAGACCTTTAACCATGTTGAATATTGAGGTGCTGTTTTCGTATAAAGGTTCAATATCGGCAGGGTATTGCTCTATTCCGTTATCAACGCCATCAAAACCTTCGATAAGAGTTTTATATAATTTGATATATAGGAGATCAATATCTTGAGGTGAAGCTTTTCCTTCGGCGACAATGTCTATAACTCGTTTTCCGTAGTGTTTGTAAATCAAACCTGCGCTACTTAGTCTAGTTTTAAAATCTGGTGAGAAAGTTTCGTTGAAGGATCTTTGATGATGATCATAGCGCTTAGAATCGTGATCGTAAACGCCACCGACGTCAACGACAATATCGCACTTTTCTAGCTCATTTGGATCTCTGGTTCTAATTATGCTGGAAGCTTTGTACTCAGGCAAGAGCTGGATCATATAAATAGCAAGAGCTTCATCAGAGTGGAAAGATCCGTTATGGGTACCGATTAATTTAGCCATTCTCTTTAAATTTAAGCTGTATTTCATAAAATAGAGTATGGTTTAATAATCTGTATAGATAGGGCTAATTTGAAATTGAGGGTAAAAATGGTCGTATTTATATTGATATTACTACCTAAAATATTTTCTCTGTTTAGATTTTTCAAAGGCAATTTTTTCTTTTCACAAATCAATACGCGTGTCTAACTTTGCACAGAATAATACATGTTCATTGGCCAATAAATTGCATTGCATAAACGCCTGATAATTGGTTATTTACGCTTCTGAAAATTTAAAATTACCAAAAACGAATTTTAAAAAGCCAGGAATAATATATAAATATTATTTCTACATAATGAGATTTAATTAAATATTAATGTTGCAGTAATTAATCTAAACCAAAAAAAAACTTTTTTTATGATCAAACACCATTTCAACTATTTATTAAATTATCTTTTCTCAAAGCTAATTTCAAACTATATATTCGAGCTATAGAAATTAGTTAAAAATATCTACACAGACAGCGTATATAAAAAGCCGCTTTGTTACAATAAATTCTACCATTTATTAGAGTACAAAGTAATATCAGATCAAATGACTTATTGAAGAGCTGGATAATTTTTTTTTTTTTGCACACATCTTCAAAAGTTCGACTCAAGATAATCAAGGGCAGTTGAAGACTCCTGAGCATCTTATAAATTATCATAATTGCTACATATAGTAGGGAAAAAAAAACAAATCAGTTTCCAGAGGTTCGTAATATATCAGGGGTTTGAAGAAAATTTTTTTCGTTAATTTGGATTAAATGCGCAGAAATCAATTTTT
Organism: Smittium culicis; assembly: GCA_001970855.1. Lineage (NCBI taxonomy): Eukaryota > Fungi > Kickxellomycota > Harpellomycetes > Harpellales > Legeriomycetaceae > Smittium > Smittium culicis. The sequence goes on along the minus strand of LSSN01000792.1, from coordinate 8,477 downwards.
TAGGAAATTATTTTATTTATAGTAAATATATATAGTTATAGAGTAGGATAAAAATATATTAATCAGATAGAATGGGTAGTAATTGATGTAACTATAAATCCTTGATTAGTTATAAAGTACTAAATTTTTAGAAAAGACCTTGAAAATGCTATACTATGACTTAGCGGCCTAATAGCGCGTTTAACCATTTCACAGGGTGGTAGACTTTTTCGATGTTTCATTTCAAGCCAACAGGGCTAAATAAAAATGATTATGACCTGAGAATAATAAAGCTATTGGTAAATTTTATAATACCAGCAAATTATAAAATAACTTTTAAACCACAGTCAAATCAAAAATCTCAATTCTTTACAAAGCACTGAACGCGAAAGGTTTTAAGCCTTTCATGGGCCGATGACCATTTTTGATCTACCAAACTTACCAAATTAGATTCATTAAAATTAATATAATTCCGATTTCTTAAAAAATATTGGTACATTGTAATATTTTTGCAAATAATAATTATACTTATAAACCATATACGAATCAATAAATTGGTTTTTTTAAGAGTGTAGGACGGGAAAGGGTTAATTAGCTGAAAATGAAAAGATGAAATGGTCTGTGCCAATCTAATATTTTTTCTTCTTAATAATTCAGCGGAATTAAGTACGTCAAAGACAATTTGTCAATAAAAGGGCCCAGTTTCAGCGGTTAGATAGTTCCGAATTGAGATTATTAATTTACATCTACAAAATAGCCAAAAAAAACTAGAAATTATTTTCACCCAAAACAAAAAGCTAATAAAGACTTTTTGATGTTAGATCCCTAATTTTTTTTGTCTAATTTTAAAAAAATACACCCCAAGACCAGTCCGATAAATGAGATAGATTTCGATCAAATTATTGCTTTCATACGACTACCATCCCTCAAACTCATCTGATCTTTCTAGCAGGCAAGGAAAATCGCGGCAAAATCATATGCTGAGAAACCTGCTTTTCTTGGTTCAAATACTCAAAGTTCCCTTTTCATTATAATAATAGAAACAGTCGTACATGTACATCCCTCAAAACTCCAATTCGCCTCGTGACGAAAATCAGATAGAAGCTGAATTTCCTGCTGATACTAAAAGATCTTGGATTATATGCGTTTCATGCTTTTTTTGCCTGTTTCTTTGCCAAGGAGTTGATAATTCATATGGAATTTACCAAAACCATTATACTTCTATTGTTTTTCCAAATGATCTGCCCTCAAAAATATCTTGGATAGGTTCTATAACCACCGCGTTTATGCTCATTACCGGCATTTTTTCAGGAAAAATAACTTCAAGCCTTGGTTTTAGAAACGCTAATTGGATTGGAGGCTTTGTATCATTCCTAGGCCTAATAATTGCTTCTTTTGTTAATTCTATTATCCTCCTCATGCTGACACAAGGCGCAATGCTCGGAATCGGCTGTGGTTTTATTTATTCAAACTCTCTTTCGATCACCTCAATGTGGTTTGAAAAGTATCGAGGTCTTGCTCTAGGAATAGCTATTTCAGGCTCTGGTATTGGTGGCTTGGCCATCTCGGGGCTCACCTCTATCATTATGGACTCGCTTGGCCATCGCTGGGCATTGAGAATAACCGCTTTTGCGTTTTTAATTATAATAGGTCTAGTTTCGATCCCATTCAAGTCCCGAGTTTCCTTAAAGGAAAACACCGAACTAATTAACTTCTCCTACCTGAAATACCCTATTTTCTTTTTTGTCCTGCTTACTGGTTTCATAGGAAGTATCGGTTATGTCGTCCCCATATTTATGCTGCCTTCAGTGGCACTGCAAATAGGCACCTCAGAAAGCTTCTCATCAAACCTAATCTTGATTTTCAACGTCGGATATTTTCTAGGTAGCATTATCACCGGAAAGATAGCTGACTATATAGGACCCGCAAATATGTTTGGTCTTTGCACCTTCTTCATCGGATTCTTCCCTCTCGTTTTCTGGGTAGCATTCAAATCAAGCACCAGCTTGATAATTGTCGCATTTTTCTACGGCTTTTTCATCTGCGGATTTTCGTCCCTTTGCATCGCAACAATAGGCAAGTACTACGACGATAAAAAAACTACTGCTATGAATGGCGTGTTCTTCTTTTTTATGGGAACTTCGCTCATCATCGGAAATTTCGCCATCCAGCTGTTTTTGGATCGCCTAGGAAATGGAACGAATTACAGATACATCGCCGCCTTTGCCTCAGCTTGCCAAATTTTCGCCTCTTTATTCGCTCTACCTACCATCTACTTTATTAGAAAACAAAGCTTAAATAAGTCTTGGCTTAATTGATACTTATACTAATTTAATACTTATCCTCAAAATCCGCTCATCTCCCATTCGCATTTATATACTTTTGAGATTTATCGCTATTTATAAACACATGTTATTTATCAGGGATGTTTAATACCTGCCAGTTTTCTCAATTCTTATTATACCTCATGCTTTTCATTTATTCCATCCTACCGATTTGGCCGTGTAAGATATCGTTGACATAACATTCGAAAAAATCCCCACTCCCCCCCCCCATACCCCGAATGAAGCAAATATTTTATCGTGAAACCTTGCTCATTTTTTAAAAGTATTATCATCGCAACTTTTTCTTTCCATACCTGAATTCTGATCAATTCTAGTAACAATCAAGCACATATTGGATCTAAGATGAGGGTGTGAAAGTACTATGCTTTAAATTAATAAGGTTCATCAATATCATCTGTGGTGGCTGACTTTAGGTTGTTAGAGATTCTTTTAAAAAATATACCAGATCTTTTTTTTATTTTTTACGTTCTAACTGCTTTTTTATACTTTGTAAGCTAATCAAAGCGTTTTTTAAAATTGACCATATAAACTTTAATTTAAAAAATGACGACCAGATTCTAAGAAATAAAATAATATACTCTTAATTTTGGTAAATGGTTCTTTTTGAAAACTTTCAGGACCCTTTTTTCTAATAAATTTCCTTTACCAAAAAATTCTCCATACTTTTTTTTTTTATTAATTTAGAATATATTATTAGATGTTAGCAAAAAGGTATTATGATTTCAACCAATAACAACTGTTTTATTAAAATATTAAAAGCAAATTTATGCTTCACTAAACGAACAATTTTAAATTTTAAATACTCCAGTAATACAATGGTTATACTTTTAAATAAAACTTGGTATATACAAGGAGTTTATCTTGAACAGAATAGTACTTCGATATGGTACTCTAGTCTTAAGGCTTATTTGCACTGGGTTGGTGTATCGATTTATTAAAAATGGAAATAAGAAACAGATCTTTTTTTTTTATTAGCGCAAAATACATTAAATAATTATCTAGTAATGAATGATTAAATATTAAAATCGCAAGAAAGCTCAGTCTATATAAAAAAATAACGGGAGATTTTCCTGAGTAATTTGAAAATAAAAGCGAAAATCTATTTCTTAAAAACAGTGTTTGCCATATTTTCAAAAAACTGTACGGTTTTCCATATTTTAGTTTTCTCAAAGAACGATTTCCTGTATATTTTTTTGAAGTTTACTGATTCCAGAGCGGGCGAGGAACCGCCATTAGAATCGCTAAACCTGACATTGGAAGATTCTTTTAAGCCGTTGATTTGTGGTGGCATGTTATTAAGGTGGACCTTTTTTGAAGGACTGACAGATCGGTCCATGGAATCTTCGCAATCACTGTTATGTGATGAAACTCCAATAGTCAGATCGTAATTCCTCTTGTTTGATGATTCAGCTAATAAGTGAGATCTTGAGCTAGATTCATCTGGCTTTTTATAGAGCTTTTGAGGCAATTTCTTAATAATAGAGTCAATGGTACTCTTACTTGACTGTGATTTTTCGTATTTATTATCAATAGACTTTTCAGGCTCAGAATTCAAGGATGGTGATGGGTCGTTAATTTTGTGGTAAATGGGCTTTGCATAGTTGTGAGTATCAGTGCTACCAAGTGGTATATCTTCGGAGCGCTGATTTGGCTGCTGATCAAGAGATGTAAGCTCTTTATCTTTCAAACTCTTATCCTCAATAGTCAAATTAAGAAGTGGGTAGTTTATACCTACCTTGGATTTTTTTTCAGAGTTTAAAATTTCGTCTTTTAGAGTCGAGATTTTATAAATGGATCCATAGGAGCTTTTATTTAGCTGAGGTTCTGAGCGATTTTTAAATGAGGTATACCCAGAGTTTTGTGTTAGCTTTGGGGTAGTGCAATTATCAGAGTCTTGGGTTTGCTTAAAATAACCCAATTTGGAGTTTTTTCCTTCAAAGACATTTGATGAGCCTGTGGTGATTCTGCGATTTGAGTAAATTTTAGGGAAACTCTTTTTGCTGTCATAGTAATCTTTGATGTATGTTTGGACTTCATTTCTGGGTCTAATCAAGTCTTTTATGCTGCTTGTAGTATGCGATGATTTAAAGTAACTAGTGTTATTTTGTGGCTTTTTAGTTGTTAGGTCGTTATGGTAGGTGGAGTCTGGGTTATATTGATTATTGCTGATATTTTCTGAGTTCTCGTTAGTTCCATGAAACAAAGAGTCATTTTTAGATATAAGTTTATTATTTGAAAGGCGGTGTGTTTTGGAAGAATTCTTATCAGTTTGAGTAAAATCGCCATTTAGGCTATGATCAATTTCATAATTCGAATTAAAATTATTTTGCACATTTGAGCTTTGTGAAATACTTTCTTTTATACTTTGTAAATCTAAGCCGAATCTTGAGGGATATTTGATATTGCCGTTTTGTTGGTCTATATCTATATTAATATAAAATTAGAGTTTTTTTGTTAAGGATAAAATAGATTAATTTAGAAATTACATTTTGAAAAAAAAAGAAAACAGGATTATTGCTGGTACAACTAATAAAAAGGTAGAAAAGAGATGGTTACCTTTATCTTTGAGATGAACACTGTTAGAATTTGCAAAGGAATTTTTTTTGTCGTAGTAACTTGCTCTTGACATAGAGTTTGCTCTGTTAATGTCGTGGTGTGTGGAGTTGGGTGGTATTTGGAAACTATGATTAGGAAATCTATTATCATAAAAATCAAAGTATCTACTTTCATTATCGCCGAAAATAGAACCGTTTCTTTCTGTGTGAGCATCAGTAAACGAATCGTCTCCCCAAAATAGAAGATCGCCTTCGACCTGAGCGATTTCAATATTACCACCATTTCGCCTATAAGAAATAGAATTGATTTTGAATTTAAAAAGGAGTAATTAAATGGATACGGGTAATTATAAATATTGGTGGATAGCTATTAAATAAAGAAAAAAATACCATTCGGGGTTTAAAAAGTCATCGACCATTTCGATCATGAAACGGTATTTATATTTTGAGCCAGATAGAGGCTTTGAGTTTCTCAAAAAAATGTATTTTTGAGACAATTTCCAGTTTTTTCGATCTAGAGTGAAGAAAAAATAAAAGCAGAAAGAATTTAAAAAAAAAGGCTACGGTGTACTTATTGTACAAAGCGAGTAGTATTTAGAGTCACTACTTTTATTTTCTATTTTATTGGGAAATAGTAGTATAGACTTACTTTGGTGGATTACAAAACCTCTGCCTCTTGCAACACCCTTAGAGTATTTGCTGTTAACGAGGGCGATGATGGCGAGCTGTACGTCCTTTTGCATTTCCAAATCGTTTGAGTATAAATCTTTTTTCTCTTCATCCTCGTCGGATCTGAATTCGAGCGATACTTGGACGATAGTGTCTCCTATTTTCAACATCCTGGTTTCAGGGATCTTGAACAGCTTGAAATTTTCTTGGACAAACTCTGAGTGCTCAAATTCAGCATTTTGAAAGCTAGTCTCAGCCATAATAGTAATCTAATTCCAATTAGTGATATTTATAGAGTATTTTTTATTTAGTTGACTTTTATTTAAAAAAAAAAAGAGTGATATGTGTTTAGCTTTAGTAGATATTTCTAATCGTACATAAAAAATGCAAGTGCTTTTTGTTTAATTCTCGCTTTGGCTTTGCTGATTTCGTTTTTAGACTTTAAACTTTAATTCATTTTGAAAAATAGAATTATAATAAACTTTGCATACCAATAAACATTAACTGCGAATAGTAATCGACACTTATCTAAGCCAATAATCTCATTTTTTTAGATTGATTTTGAATATTGGTATACACGCTCTCTTGTAATTGGTATATCGTTTTTCGTTCAATTTGTGTCCAATAAGATCATATAATGGCTAAGGTCTATATTTTCTACCAATGGATCTAAGCGAAAGAAAAAGATGCTTTTTATAGCAGAGATAATCCTACATGTATATTGCCTGGAATTTCTCAAATTAGCTTGATATTAACTGCAAGTTCTACTACAATCAAATTAAATCTAGTTTAGATGTTTTAAATAATATTCCGCAATGGACTAAAACCATAGCAGTATAAATAAAATAAAGGCGCTTAGTATCCCCAATTAAAAATAGTAACTCTATTGAGCCCTGTGGTTACTCGCAAAAATATTCTTGAAAGGATTCGCCAATAATCAACTTTTTTTGTATCTTTAATTACTTTTTAGTTATCTTTAATTAAGTGGTGAACGAATATAAAATATGAGGCCATTTGCAGCTTATTTAGTCCTTTCCGCGCCCAACGCTCATAAACTTAGTTTGTACCATTGAATAACAATTATCTATTGAATGCACTTCATCTCACACCTAAATAAATTTGCGAACATATACTAATTTATCTAATTGTAATTTAGTTGGTTATTTTTTGTAGTTCAAAAATAAAAGACCAGCCATCCATTAAAGATCAATGCAAACTAAAAAAAATAAAAAGTAAAAGAGCCTACATAGTAACTGAAGATTTTCAAGAGAAAAAAATCATTTTAAATCCATAATAAACTTGGTGATCAAAAAAAAAAATGAACGGTCTTCTTTTTTTAATTTTTTTTTCATTGAGGGAAATTTCCATAATTTCATAAACACAAAAATTAAATATTGAGCTCAATTGCTAATTGGCGATCATCTCATTTGTAAGGCATGTAGTGGAAAATGTTCATAATTAGTGCAACTAATATATTATCTATTTATTCTATTATATAATCAAAGTTGCATATTGGATTTTCTATTCTCGATTCAGATTATTAATTTTACCTCGAAAAAAAAAAAAAGCAAAAAGGCTAATATGAGCAGATTGGATTTGCAGATCAAAAAAAAAATCAGATAAAAAAAAAAACTAGAAAAATTGAAACCTGTTTAGTCATTGATCTCGACTTTGCAATAATTGTTAGTGTATTACATATATTATCACTACAAAAACAAACACTAAATAGTGTACTTGTATAAATAACACTAGCCATAACCTGTAAAAACCATCCAGTATCACTAATAGCACAAAAAGATTTTTTGCCCTTTTTTTATCTTCATTAAAATACTCAAACATCTATAGCTCCACGAATAAACATCAAGTTCTTATAACATTACAAGATAAGCTTATATTTTTCATTGTTAAAATTTTTCCACTGCAATAATAATAGTAAAAGTACAAGCTCATACATTACCCCTTTATTCAAAGCATTAAAATAACTACACATTATTTAATACTACAATCCCTTACATCCTATTTCGCTAAACACCGCTGAATCATGTATACATAAAAGTTTAAATCTGATCATGAAACTATTTTAAATATACCTCATTATAAAGGCTCATTACTGTTCGAATTAGCTCAATTAAAATTATAATCTATAATACAAAATGCCAAGTCCCACTCTATATAAATACTAGATTATCCTAATCCACTAATATATGTGAGATTCTTTTGAGAAAAATCATTTTCTAATAAACTTTTCCTTGGCTTCAATTTTTATTTGAGGTTTAAACTCAATTAGGTTATTCTAGAAAATGGATCAAATATATTTACCAATATAATCGCCCAATATTTATTTTCAAATGAAGATCAAAAAAAAAATAGTATTTTTCGGCTTAAGGATCAATCATGTGGGCTATTCTTACTGAAAGCAGAACTTGCTTACTTAGACATTTTATCTGTCTATTTTATTGGAAAAGGTATTGGTTGTATCAGGTAAAACATTATACAATATTTTCTAATAAGATTTAAAAATAATATTAATATTGCAAAGTCGGAAAATTTTATCAGGAAAAGTTTCGCTCCTCGAATTAATATCACATTGCAATATTACTGCCGTTTATATAAAATATACAAATATAGATTTTTTGTGACATTTTATTGCAAAGATAATAGCTCCAAATATAACTACAATCTGCAACACCACCACCCCTAGTCTTATCAAATTACAATGATATTAAAATCTAGCTAATAGCTATGCAAGATAAAATAAAAGATTCCTTTCTAAATGAATTATTATTATTATTATTATTATTATTATTATTATTATTATTATTATTATTATTATTATTATTATTATTATTATTATTATTATTATTATTATTATTATTATTATTATTATTATTATTATTATTATTATTATTATTATTATTATTATTATTAT
>LSSN01000791.1:3675-24028 GCA_001970855.1 Smittium culicis | reverse complement strand
TTGGCTAGGTCAACAAAGTTGTATTAATAAGTTAAAGTCGATAGACTACGTGTTCGATGGTTATAGTCAATTTTATTTATTAAGGGCGTAAAAAAAAGTGAATAGTAGATAAGAAATAAAATTTTTTAGATTCTCTAATCCTATTGGCTCGCCCAAGAAAAACTTTTCTAAGAGAGAGAGAGGTTTTCATTTCCAACTCTAACTGCAATTTTCGGGGCATCATACATGCCCTTGATCATATTGAGAAGTTTGCCCCCAATGCCCACTGATCGCAGTTTATGCAGTAGGGCCATGTGGGGGACCCGGTCGTAGGCCTTGCTATAGTCGATATAGCACAGCCATGTTTCCTTGTTCTGAATTTTGCGTCGGCGTACTATTTCGTATAGAGTGGTCGCTTGGCCCGCACACTCCTGAGTCACTTGATCTCGGGGAAGTTAAACTTTGTCTAAAGAGACCAAACTTGTACCAAAATGTAGCTCTTGGCTAGGTCAACAAAGTTGAATTAATAAGTTAAAGTCGATAGACTACGCGTTCGATGGTTATAGTCAATTTTATTTAGTAAGGGCGTAAAAAAAAGTGAATAGTAGATAAGAAATAAAATTTTATAGATTCTCTAATCCTATTGGCTCGCCCAAGAAAAACTTTTCTAAGATAGAGAGAGAGAGAGCCTCTAATCCTATTGGCTCGCCCAAGAAAAACTTTTCTTCCTCCCCTGGAATCGCTGTCCTCCGAATCGCTGGGCGTTGCCTTCACTATCCCCGACCAAGGATAGTGCAACGCTGTGTGAAATTTTAGTATAGTGAAATTAGAAAAGTACACTACTTAAGCACTTAAACCACGGTAAGGTATTTCACTCTTAGGAGCCGGGATATGGTTCATTATATATATTTTTCACTCCATTTGCCTTTTTCTTTTTTATTTCTTATCATTTTTTTAGTTTTTTTTTCTTTATTATTTGTCTTGCGGTAAACGGTATCATCCGTTATAAGCAAAGAAATTTAACAACTCATTAAAAAAAATCATTGATCTCCTGAATATTCATCCGAAAATATAATTAATTAAATTGATAACGAATGTAAAAAGCAAATTTTCATAATTAGATTATTATTGATTATATTAAAATAAAGTCTATGAGTACAAAATGGTAAAGGCAATAGTAATCAAATATTATAAATTTGCAGCGACAAAGCCAAGAATAATATATAGAATAGTCAAGAAGCCACATAGTCATCCTTGGGTAATATAGTAGGTTTTTTTCATATTCAAAATAGAGAGCCCGGTTATGATATAATAAGTATTAATGTACACGGAATTGAGATCCGGTTGAAACGAGATAAAGAATGCATGCCAGTAATATTTTTAACGTCGACACGAGCCCAATTAATTTTTCATGAATGGAAATTCTTTGTTATAGGCGCTGCTATCAGCAAACTTTTGAACAGAGCATGGAACGACAGGGATTCTTTGTTCGTTCCAAGGGGCATGCGAATCGTCTTCAAACAATAGGCTTTTGGCCTTATCTTGTTGTGATGCAATAATTTGTGCCTCTTCAGCGATGTTATTATTAGATTGGTGAGCCTCGACAGAGTATGAGCGTACTAAGAGGCTTGAAGATTTGAATGAGTTGGCACTGACTCTAGCAGCTACTGAAATTCTTCTTACAAGTGTTGATGAAATCATGTTTACTTTTTTTTTTATTTGATGGATGAATACAAATGTATTATTTTAACTAATTTTTAAATCGAGTCTAATTCTACTTGGTACTTAATACAGATATTTGGTTGATTTATTAAATCTTAATGTAAGGAAAAGCTACGTCTTTAAATACTTTTTAAGCATGATTTGGTTTTTTCTAAATCTCTTTTTTGCCTAACCTTTTTTCCTTCAAATGTGTGCTTTTTTTCTTTTTTTTTTTGGAAAATGCAAAAATTTAAAACATATGACCTAAGGGTAAAAACGCTATCCTGGGCGAAAACAAATCGATTGTTTACCTGAGATTACTAATTTGGACATAAGGGGGAAAACTTTTTTGTATATCGATAAGCTAATTTTGTTTAATGCAGTTTTATAAAACATTATAGTTGCAAATAACCAAAACCGATTATTATTGGTCATAATTTAGCGGTACTAAATATAACAAATTGCGTCATTATATGTAACCATCGATACATCGCTTTTATAAATTGTAGCATAATTAACCTTTACAAGAGACTGAGCTATCTCTTATCGATAAAGTTTTTTTTTGCAACTACTAGTGAAATTTCCTCACAAGCCTATAGCTTATCTTGGGAATCGCTTTTTTCCACGCATATTTAATAAAAAGTCTCTCCACTTTTAAATCTTGTTAATAGTTCAATTTATAATCTATTTAACCTCCTCCCCCCTTTATTTTCTTTTCCACTTGCTAGCCCCCGGCTTTTAATGCCCTGTTAAAACAAATAATGCTTTCTAAGCTTCCATTGTTATGCAAAGACCTCATAAATAAAATTTAGAAACATTATTAGTTAACAATTTATTAGGGCCATTGCAAATAAATTCATCATAATTTTTTCTGCCAGCTATGTCAAATTAAATATAGAAGGTGCTGCGTTTTATTGCTGGCATATATTTTTTTTTCTTCAACACTTTCAAATCCCAATAATATTAGATATTATTATTACTACTTATTTACAATCGACTAATTGTCAATGCTTTTATTTAAATTTAGCATCACAGGTGACCATATAACGATGATATTCACTAAGAAATGTGTATTAGGCCTTATGCTTTGCTAATTTTAACACTTTCACGGGCGGTTTACTATTTTCGATTTACCAAATTTAGCAAATTAGATTCAATAAAAATGGCATAATTCCGAGATCTCAAGAAATGTTGGCATATAAAAATTTAAAAGCAAATAATAAACTTGCTTTTAAATCACGAACGAATCATAAAATTCGTTTTTTTCAAGAGTTTTGGATGGGAAAGGGTTAAAAGCTTAATAAGCCCTTATAGAATTGCAGGAATTTAGCGTCTTTGTGTCTAACTGCGAAAAAATCAAAGCATATATTTATATTGTTTCAAACATTTTCCTGTCGGTGCTGTATCAATTTTTTATTAGTTCTCCAATTTTTATAGTCATACTCTTTTATTTCTACTTGTTGGTTTATTTGCACCTCCAGATAATACCACGAATTGAGTAGCCAGATCGCTTTGTCTAACTCATTCTGAAGCATTAACCCTTTTACGGACGGTAGACTATTTTTGGGCCATCCAGATATGGCCAACCTTGTTCAATGAAAATCTATTAATTCCGAGATTTTAAACAATATTGGTATATTGAAAAATAGCAGCAAACAGTAAACTTGCTATAATTCATAAACGAATCATTAAATTACACTTTTTAAAGAGTGTTGAACGGGAAAGAATTAATACAAATATTCTCCAAGATCAAGAGAACATTAGCAGCTGCCATGTGACAAGTTTTAATTGTTCTATGAATCAGACTTCATCATATGCCAAATATAATGAAAAAAGCCAATTTGTTTGAAAAGCTAAGCACTAGATTTTTTATTTGAAAAGTCCAGTTTGTATATTTACTAGCAGAGTATAATTGACAGGACTTTTTTAGCGTAATTATGCTAGCCTCTTATCCCTTTCAGGGGCCAACGCTCAAGCTTATTTAAAAATCATAATTGAATAAGTTAATTTAAAGTAGTTATTATTGGCTTAATTATGCATAATAATGAATAAAATATTTTAATTTTGTATTAATTTTTCAATTGGTTGGATATTTTTGGTAGTTCAAGTAAAGCTAACCTACCCTGTAAGGAATAAGTCAAATATATTGAAATTTAAATATTAAAAACTACGTTGTAGTCTGTGAATAATTATCAAAAATAAAAAACAAGGCTCTATTTGACATTTTTGAGTTTGCTACATTGTAGGAACCCACCTCAAAGGTGATATTATTTCTAATAGAGGTAAATGAAACTGATAGCATAAAATAAATATTTTCTGGAATTACAATTATACAAGCCCAGTTTTTAAATTCGTTTCTTCGCCTAATGTGAAACAGTCTGTTTTCATTTGAACTATAAAATTTCCATCGATAGCATTTCTGATTTTCAATTAAATTATATGTTACACCAAACTCACTTATAGGTCCTTAAGATTATTTGTTTATCTAAGTTTTTTCTGCGTTACTTGGTCATGTGGTTTTTTTACAAACCTACTTTAATCGATAAGCAATAAATATTAACGCTTGTTTTATTCTGATTTTTGTTCGTTTTTATTGGATATTCTTTTGTTTATTTTATGGGAGGCTCTTAATGTTGGAGTCATTCTATCATGCAAAGCTTTACAGTGTGTAAAGTTTCATATTTAATTAATACCCATTAATAAAAATATAGAATTATTTTTAGCAAATAATACTTTTATAACGAAATAGATAAATAGAAAAATCAAAATACCTTTTCAATTCCCTTAACCCTTTCACATGCAGTAGACTATTTTTGACCCACCAGATATAGCCAACAGTCTTCAATTAAAATACTTTAATTTCGAGGCTTTAAGAAATATTGGCTTTTTGTAAAGTAATAGCAAGCAGTAAATTTAATTAAAAATCATATACGAATCATAAATTTTATTTTTTAAAGAGCGTTGAACAAGAAAGGGTTAATGGTGTTGAAAATTAATGATTATTCATGACAAAAACAAAAAACTGTAACAAAGTGCTCTTTTCGTTCAGAATCTCCCACACTAGCTTTTCTAAAGAGTAATAGTAATTAGATAATCCCACATTAATTCATTTTCCACTCAAGCGATTTGTTTTTTATTATATTAGTTACGATATACGATTTCTACCTCGAAATAAATCTGCATTATGGTATCTATTTGCCAATCTAGTAACTGAAATTTAGATATATCTTTAATTGTATGTATTTTACCCCTTCTAGGCTCAAAATTTTTTTTTCAATATTTGCAAATTATAAATTGTTGCTCTCTAGAAAAAAAGCTGTCTAGTATTTTCTAATATTTCAGAATTTTTCTTTTCTAGATAAGGCTATCTTAGCTAAATTTAGTAAATAAAAATTGGTACTATGAAAAAAAATTATCTAGTTTTTTGCCGTTTCCGGGGATGCCCTCTAAAGCTTTTTTAAAAATCATAATTAATAAATCCTTCTAGAATTATTTTTTATTGGATGAAATTAAGTAGATGGCCAATAAATTATCATCATACTATATTGATTTATCTGATTGCCATATGGGGGATTTTAATTGAAGAGATCACCTATCTGTAATTTAATGTTATTGGCTCGAGTAAAAGCTGCAAATATTATTTACGGAACTGAAAATGCATTTTCATTATCCAATTAATTCAAAAAATATTATTTGCTAAACAAAATACTATATTTTATTTTCAGGATAAAAATCAAATATGTAATTTCAATCACTGTAACGTTTTATGCATAAAAGTGCTCTCTTCGTTCAGAATCTCCCATATGGTAAACAAAAAAAAGTAGTAAAGTTGCACATCTATGAAAAAGATTAATTTTGGGTCAGCCTATAACCTGTTACTATCTATGCTAGCAGGTTTATTATGGAAATTTTCCAGCGCATAAAATTATTACACCTTTTTTTCTAAGTTGTTCTAATAAAGTAAAACAAACTTCCCTGTTTAGAGAGTATTTTTTACATATCGCCTATTAATCATATCTCAATTTTCTGCTATTAGTAATAAAATACAATTTTCTTATCGATTGCACTTTCATCATTTTCTCTTCAAAAAACTATCTAACGGACCAATATAATCAAAATAAAAAATCTATTGGTTAATTGATTACATCATTTAATTAAATCTTTTGATAAGGCTTTAGTAAGATGGTGCATCAATCTCAATTAGTAAATAATTAACGTTAATATTTATTAGCTGATTTTTCATTTAAAAAATGGCCTTACAAATCTATATGGGCTACAAAAAAATTATATACGTTTGCATCTACCCAGTTCAAACCAAAATCCTCCATCGATTACTATATTCATGTTCTACCCACTCATGAAATTTAACCCTTTCACGAACGATAGACTATTTTTGAGCTACCAAATATAGTCAGCTGTGCTCAATTAAAATGCTTTAATTCCGAGGTCTTATTAGATATTGGTGTGTTGAAGAATAGCAGCAAATAGTAAATTTACTTTTAAATCATAAACGAATAACCAAACTCGTATTTTTTAGCCCTTTCAGAGGCGGTTGGCTTTTTTTGAACTACCAAAATTATCCAACCAAACGACAATATGATAAATTAACATAAGACAATAATAAGTTATTGGCTAAGAATTGTGTATATCCAATAACAATTAAATATAATATGGCTTATCCAATTATTATTTTTTAAATAGTAATAGAGTGTTGGCCCCAGAAAGGGTTAAATAAGTTAACCCTTTGGCGCGCAGTAGACTGTTTTTGTTCTACAAATTATAGCCAATAGTGAACAATTATAATAGTTTAACTCCGAGGATTTAAGATATATTGGTTTATTGTATTTTAGCAACAAATAATTAATTTGCTTTATAATGATAAACGAATCAATAAATTCGATTTTTTTAAGTGTGATGGACGAGGAAGGGTTAAGAGTGTTGGCTCTGGAGAGGGATAAAGATATTTTCGCATTTACACTACATTAAACGAAAATTTGAAATGTTCAGATAAACCCTAATAGCATATCATATAAACAAATAATGTATCTTTTACGTTAGACATTATAGTAAAATCAACAAGTTGTTTTTTAAATCTAAATTCTCAAAAAAATTATATTCTTGACTACATAATAATGATTTTAAACCTTTTAAGAATTACTATCGTTCTAAGTAAAATAATAAAAATAAAATGAATTTTTCTGATTAATATTTCGATTTTTACTTTTAGCCCTTTCCCGTCCAACACTTTAAAAAAACAAATTATTGATTCGTTAATTATTTATACGCACGTTTATTATTTGCTGTATTTTTTCAATGTACTAATAGTTTTTAAAGTCTCAGAATTATATTACTTTTATTTATTACAGTTGGCTAAATTTTGTAGATCAAAAATAGTCTACTGCACGTGAAATGGTTAAATAAAATATCAAGCTTAAAATAATCCATTTTCGTGGTTTTTTATGTTTTTTACTTTACATCTTTTTTGTGACGGGGGGGGGGGGTTGGTTCAATAATAGATATCATATCTATCACTGATTTATACGGGATACTCTTAGGGAAAGCGGAGCTTTTTTTCTTGGAAATTATATTTCTTGTTTAAATTATGAAAAGTTATTGACTTATCAGATAAGCCTTTCAATAATATTTTCTGATAAGACTTAAAAATAAAATTAATGCTGTTAAGTAGGAAAAACTTATTAATAAAAGTTACGCTCCTCGAAATAACCTCGCATTGTAATGACTTTCGTTCATTTTAAAAGTATTTTAAACTATAAAACTAATCTCGATTATTTAATCTTGCTCGCAAATTTTTAATTAATATATTGTTTTTTCTTGAGCTATTTTATTTTATTTTAATTCGCATATAATTCCGCCTACTAATTTTTTCAATTAAAAAAAAACAATCAAACCCCTAATTTAATCAAAGAGAGCTGAATTTTGTGTTTGGTGTATCCTAAGAAATTTTTGATAGTAGAAAAAAGCTCTTACTAGAATATTAGTCCATCTTCGCTATATAATTATTTTTTGTTTATATTTTCTTAGCTCAGCTTTAATTAATTAAAAACAAAACCTTTTTTTTTATGCTACAGGTGTTTATATATCTATATTAAAGATAATTAGAATAAAATAACGGATGTTATCGTTCTTGATATTTTCTAGTATTGACTATATTTGATATAATATATTTTTAGATTTTTTCAAATTCTTATGTTTAAAAAATTTTTTATAAAATTATTATAAATTCTTCTATTTTGACCTATCAAAAAAAAACTGATCTCAAAGAAATAAATAGCATTTTTTGAAAAAAATAACATTTCTATGACTTCTTAACATGCAGAAAACTCTAAAATAAGATCAGTTTGGATTTTTTAATAAATTTTTTTTATTAGTAAAAATCGCTTATTATATTTAATATTAAAATTTATGATAAAATATAGAGTATAAAAATTATAGTTTTTTTGGTAAAAAAGAATGATTTAAGAACTTTTATATGAAGCTAAATATATTTTAAACTGTGATTTTTAATTTGAAATAGATATATAAGATATGTGGGGTAAATTTAACAAATTTTATTATTCTGCTACTATTAATAAATAAAAATTTTAATTTTAATACTTAAATAAATAATTATAAAATGTAATGAATGTTTTAATTCATCTAAGAATGCTATCTAATAAAAATATTAGTAGTGCAATGTTATTGAATAAAAAAAAATCAAAAATTCGATAAGAATCTCCAAAAATCATTTTATAAAAACATAATTGTCAAAAAAAATTATCTTTAATAAAAAAAAACTGTATTATAATTTATTCAGGATATAATTTTTTTTTAAATCATAAATGTACTATTTTCTGCTTTTTTATTTAATAGTAAATATATTTATTTTCGTTCTATGTTTGATGTTAATGACTAATTATCGCATTTGGGCTCTTCAAATGACTTTTAAATTTAAAATTTAAAAATTTACAGTATTCTTCAGCGTTTTTATGGTAAAATTATTTAGAGTTAAAATCATATTACTTCTGGAAATTATGAAAACAATAGTTAGAGAATTTTTTTTCAATTTACTTATTTAATTTTCTAGATTTTAAATAGAGTTATTTTAAAGGTGTAACTTGTGCAGTGATAAATTAATCTTTTCTTTATAGCTACATTAATACTCTAAAAACTGAAATAGAGATATCAGACTATTTTAAATCCTAATTACATAAATTTTTATATAAAATAAGCTAGATTGATGTTATTATTAAATGAAATTTTTGTTAATACAAAAATATTATGATTTTATCTTCATAGTTTATCGGTAAAAATTTAATAATTTTGCACTATTCTATTTGAGATAACTGTTATTTATAAAGCTAAATACAATTCAAAAGATCATCTATTTGATGATAATTTTATTAAAATTAAAGAAAATTTAGACTTTTCTTGTTTCTAATACCATTAATAATAAATCCAACCGTTGATGAATAATTTTTAATTGATTTGAAAGACTTTAATGAGATATTAAGCTCAAGTATTAAAAAAAAGTTATATTATTTTTTATTATTATAAGATCGATTATATAGCATACGAAAACTTTCTGTATATTATTATTATTACATAAATGTAAATACCTTCACATTAACATATTTTTTAGCATAAAATATATATAAACATCCATTTCAACAAAAATACTCTAGTACTGTCGAATAAATTGATTACACCAGTATCTATACGTTTAATTATTGGAATTAATTTAAATTCGTAAAAAAATGTAAAGATTTTTTTAACTTCTTCGATTTCTTCGCTTTCTGAAATTTTTTTAATATTAAATACTTTGTTACTTTTCGAGAATTGAGTATTTTTTGCGTGAATTAATCGATGTCAAAATTAGTTTTTTGAGCAAGTTGGTGCTAGTAAAATCATTTTAATTCGAATTTATTGTTTAAGAACCTTTTATATTTATTCTTCATATGACATAATAAATAGAAATTTTAAACAATGTATTTTAATAGCAGAAATATTGTTGATAAATCGATATTCGTCAACCTACTCAAAAAAATTTTGACTTATATTAGTAGTATCTATAATTATTTAAGTAATATATTTAAGAAATAATTTTTGGAGCAATTAAAAAAGATAAAAATATAATAATAATAATATTAATTGTTATTTTACTCTTATTTGGGACCTATTCGAATAAAGTCTTATTCAGCTGAATGTAAAAAATTAATTGCATATCTTGATTACTTTATGGTTATTTTAATGGAAATTTGTTGATGTTGGGCGAAATATTTTAAATTTGATGAACAATGAACTCTAATTTGAAATTTGTAATAACATACTCAAAAATAACCTGATTTTTTCTCCTTAAAATATCTATTTTTTCTTATAGGTTCATCAGATTAATCACAGCTAAAAGATATTTAAAATATTCGCTAGAGTGATTTAGTTTAAACCATTCTCTCAAGATTTGAATTTAAACAATTATAGATATCAGAAAGCACCCTAACTTAATAAAAGTAAAAAATTTCGAATTAAAACATAAAATACTTGGATTTTTCTACCACAGTAATAATTTTAGCTGATAATTGGTTAAAAATAAGAAAAAATATTGCAAGGACCATGTTATATCAAAAAATAGTGGAAATATTCTTAA
The DNA here is from genome assembly GCA_001970855.1 of Smittium culicis. Classification (NCBI taxonomy): domain Eukaryota; kingdom Fungi; phylum Kickxellomycota; class Harpellomycetes; order Harpellales; family Legeriomycetaceae; genus Smittium; species Smittium culicis. Next base: position 13,707 of record LSSN01000791.1, on the reverse strand, counting down.
TTAAGACGTACTAAATACTAGACAATATTTATTAAAAAAATTTCAGTTTAATTTATTGCTATTATTTTATGGTTGGATATTTTTATAATAAAAACGATTTTCCAAATAAAATATATATATTAAATAGCAAATTTTAGCTTTTTTCGTGGAAAATATTTTATTGACTGATATTATTATATTTATAGCGTCTTTTTAAATTACTTGATTTTTTTTTCGCGAGTTACTGAATTCGTAATAAAAACATATATTTTATATTAAAATAAAATTTTTTTATTAATTTTTTAATTATATAGCTTTTTTTGAGTTTTTTTTAAATATTTTACCACTGTCTTTAGTTCGTATTATTTTTAAGACTTTTTTTTTTGAATCATAATATTTTGATAAACTTATAAATTAATCCTAATAAATGCAAAATAAAAATTTTAAAAATATGTTATTTTTATTGATAACTATTAAAATTATATAAAATTCCGATTTTGTATGTTTTGATTAAATTATAATGAAAATCGCGGCAGAGTCTTATAGGAAAAAAAATACAAAATTGGGAGGTTTTTTAAGAGTAATAACTATCATTTAATTAAGTGAATTATGTATTAATGATATCAATGTTTTTTTTTATTAGCTATTTAAATTATTAATATCATATTCACATTAGTATAACCTAATTATGGTTTTACATATAATATTTAATTAAAAAGTAAATTTTTTTCGAGAGTTTTTTATATACATATTTTTTATGTATTTGAAAATGTTCTTAAAAATTTTAAAATTTAAATTTATCTATTGCTTGCTCTTTCATTGGCAAAGATATTTATAAATAAAGTTTATATGATTCACATAATATTTATTTTTTTATTTCTTGTTTGTTGATAAATTTTAGAGTGCTATTATTTAAATATATCTATGCATTTGTATTTTTTTATGTTTATATCAGCTAAGAAAAATAAAAAAAAATCCTATAAGATAGTTTAACTGTTTTATACGTGAATTTATAGAGAAAGTAAAATATATATTTTTGTGAAAATAAAGAGAAATTTCAATATTTTTTTAAATTAATGCTAGATTTTATTTCAAGTAAAATATTTATATTTGGTTATCTTTAAATTTATAATAGTATCATATAAATCCGCCAAAAATCTATTTATTTATTTATTCATTATAAAATTATATAAAATACATTTTGCTAGTTTAAAGCTATAGATTTAGTAAATAAAACGAAATTATAGAATTTTACCTTATACTTATCACACATCTTTTTTATTGTTAGTTTATATTTTAAAATAATCATTGAATTATTGAAAATAATATTAAATTTTGCATTATCAGAAAATGAAAACTCATGATTTTTCTGTGTAACTTCACTCATGAGTATATATATCTATAAAATCTGGCATTCCAGATTGGTTTAGATCAAGCTGGAGAATGTATATCAAATATATTAATTGATTTGTTTTAGTTGTATAATATATTAGATAAAAAAAAACCCTTTGATTTATATTCATATTTGGTATAATAGTATTTTATATTTAATTTTTAAATAGTGGTATATTTGAGATACAATTAAATTTTAAATATATGAAATTTACTGTTTTTTCCATGCTAAAATATCATTAATAAATATCTGATTGCATTTAGGCTAAAATTACCATTATTATTTTTTCTTTAAATGTATTTATTTATTTATTTATTTATTAAATTATTTAAATAATAATTTTTACAAACATTGTTCGTAAATAAAAATATTCTGTGGTATTATATATAGATATATAGATATATAGATATATAGATATATAGATATCTAAATTGAGAAAATTATATAATTATTCGTTTTTGTACTATATTTAATCTTTTTTTCGCTATAATTATTTACCGTTTAACATATAATATATTATGCTAATTTAAATTTTTTTACGAGATTATATTCCATAACGAGAAAAAAATAAGCCATTCATGGTCTATTGATGTTTTAAATTAATAAATTTCTGTTTTAAGATTCAAATATTGATAATAAATTTAAAAAATAATTGCATAAGAGATTCTGAGAATTCCAGTATTATAAAATATAAGTAAATTTAAATTTTATTGTTAAAACTGTGTAAAAACTTCTTTTAAATTGGTAAAAAACTATTATAAAAAATTTTATTATAAAAGAAATAACTAAAAAAATTAAGTCAAATTAATTTGAATTTGAATTCATAATAATAATAAAGATTATTTTCAACTAAAAATGAACTATTTTTCACGCCATTTATATACTCCTATATATAATCAAAAATTAATGAAGCTTTCAAAGAAAAAAAGCAAAAAAATAGCAAAAAATATAATAATGGAAAGTTAGATTACTTAATAATATTTTCGGATATTAATTATTCAAGCCTATAAAGTGAAAAGATAGATAGTTTTTCGATATTTTAATATTAAATGTTTTATTATGTTATTTAGTAATTATAATTATAATTATACAATAAATAGAATTCAATAATAGTTTTAATCCTTTAGTGGAATTTTTAATATTTTATTATATCCATCAATGAGACTTAAAAGCCACGGCCAACATTTAGAAACTGATTATAGCTATTAAAATTCAAAATATTAAATAATTTAATTTATAAAAGCTTTTTTTTTACGTTTAAATTCCTCTAAAATAGAAATTTTTTATGGCTATAATTTTTTTCTTTAAAATATGAATAAATATAGTTTTTTTTATTAAAGTATCATTACTATTTTTTTTATCTATAATAAAAACCATCTTGTATTCATATTAGAATAATTTTTATTTTATTAAAAATATTAACATTAAATATGATCTCAATACTATAAATTATAAGAATAAACTACCAAGCTTTCTTCATGACTATTTAAATCTTTATTAAATACCAAATAATTTTTGATATATAAGCATCTTTAAAAATTTAAATTTACAGACTATAATATTCAACTTAAAAGGCTATATTCATATTTTTTGACCTCATCATCGAAATAAAATTTGGTGTAAATCAAATAATCTCATCTTAACAATACCTGAATTTTCTAATATCAATACAAAAATCGAAATAAATTTTAACCAATTATGGCCAAAAAAATTCAAAGTTAATATAAAATTAGACTAGCTTTTTTATTAATTGAATTAATTGAAATGTAGAAAAAGGTAAATTATTAATGCACAATAAAGTAAAAGCTCATAATAAGCAACTAGAATTACCACATTTTTGTCCATATGCACTTTGAGATAGTATTTTAGAGTTTTAGAGTTTTTTTAGTATAACTAACAGCTTAAAATACACTAGCTACAAATTAAAAAAAAACTAAAATCTATATTTATAGTAAATAATCTAATTTTTTAATTTTTTTTAAAAAAATAAGCATATCTTAATTCGCTATTTTTAATACTTTTTTTACTATGTTAGGAGTTATATTTTGGCTTATTTTACATCCATTTTAAAAATTAACTGCGAATTGACTTTTCGGAGTGAAATTGATAACAGGTCAGATTATTTAAAATAAAAATAGCAATTTCACAAATTAAAATTTACTAAAACTTGAAAAATTAATTAAACTAGCAAATAAAACCGCTTTTATAAAAATAGGGTATTCTTCAAACAACAAATTATATTTTTTCAATTTAAAATTCATAAATCTGCCCTCTTAAAGGGTTTCTGTCTCAAGATTTTTCTATAATAGAGGTTTTACTGTAGTTATTGTTATTCACAGAAAATATCATACTTTGGTTGTTGTATTTTGAATTTTATTAAAATATTTTGAATTTATTTGAAATTTCGTTTTTTTATTATAGTTTATCATGGTTATATACTGTATTGATGAACCGATAAACTCGTTACATACTAGAAAAATTAATTTTTATATATTAACTAAAAAAATCAAAGAAAAAAATTTCGATGTTTACATTTACCTGCTTGGTGATATATCGTGTCAATATATTGTAGGTTTATTTTAAAAAAAATATTTAGCGACTTTCAAATTTTATAATTCATTATAAATTTAAATGGTATATAATTAATTATAGTTTTATTCAAATCTATAAAATTATTATCAATAAAAATAAATATTATTTATTATAAGTAAATAAATAAATATCATATTTATATATTGTGGAAAATTCACAAAATAACAGTATTAATGCTAATACTTAATATCATGTGAATTTAAATATGTAGCTTTTTTAAGATGTATGATTTTTGGATATTTATACATTGTAATAATTAAAATCTAAATGAAATATTATAAAAAGAATGCGAGATAATTTCATTTCTAATTATTATTTGCTTTAGATAATTATAAAATTTTAAATCATTATTTATTGTGACCAAATTTGTCACAAAAATTGCATATTTTCCTGAAATTTTTGGGTAAAGATATTAAACTGGCTATTTTAAAATTATAAGATTAGAATATTGTTTAAATTAGTAGTTATATCATATGCCTTTTTATTATTTTGAGTTCAATTTTTGATTCTAGAAAAATTTTACTAAAAGTTAAATATTTTATTTACTTAAAATAAAAAAAACTATAAAAACTTCGTGAGTAATTTTCTTTGATTAACATAACAAATTTTATGTTTTTTATTTTGATTTCTGGTATAATAATATTTATTTATATATATATCGAGGCTCTTCGTGGTCAGGGGAAGACTTCTTTCGCAAAGTAACAAGTGCTTTTGAATTTTCTGCTTTTAACTGCAGCTTGTCACGAATTTAACTAATATTTCACTAGTTTTCCAACACCATGTCGATTAAAATAAGCTTTTTAAATAGAAAAATAAAACTTAGGCAAGATTTAGAGTGATACGTATTTTTTTTAGTATGGTTTTATTTAAATTATTTATTTATTTTATTTTTTTGTTTAATTTCTTGTTCAAATTTAATGTTAATAGTTCTGTAAAAAAATAAGAGAAATAAAATCAATGAAGCTATAAAAATAATTAATTTCTTTAGTTATTTTCATTAATTAAAAGTGCTCAGATAAAAGATACGAAAGATTTAAAAGTTTAGTTGGTGGTTTATAATAAACATTTAATGAGTTTTCATTATGTCATTCGTGACTCTTTTATTATTATTATTATATATATTTTTGAGTTAGGATACCCTGTATTTTTAATATAAAGTTTGAATTTATTATTCTCTTTGTATAATCTAATTTGCTCAGATATGTGAGTTTTTATTTATTAGATAATTTGATAACTAAGATCCTTTTTAACCTCTTTGTATTCAATTAATTTATTTATCCTTTCTAAATTTGAATTTTATTATGCTTTATTAACTTAATTATTTCTGCTAGAAATGTTCTTTATAGAGATAAATATTTTTTTATTTGGTGTAAATTACGATATATCTCTCTGTAAACTCCATCTTAAATAAAATGATGGTAACTTTAATAGACTATTAGTATATATCTATATGTTGAAGTTTTGGAAGCTCACTTTCAGAATTTCCACATATATATCAGGTTAAAGTTAATATTTTTAAACTATTAATAGTCAAAAAAACTTATAAAAAGATAAATCATAATAGGATAATTGGGTTTATAATATAAAAAAATATTTACTTTATTATAATTTTCAAATAAGGCATCATATATATATATTTATATAAAATTTAGTTTTTATTATATCAATAATGAAAAAAAAATTAATATAGAGCTTTTTGATTATTTTTTCTACATATAAATACTTGTTAAATTTTAAAAATCTTTATCTCGTTATAAAAAATAAGATAAAATTTCAAAGCTTTATCATATTATATCTTATTATTTTGAAATAAACATGTATATTTTTTATTTGCATCAGATAGCTAAAAAAATCATTTAAAAGAGATTATTATATTTTGAGGTAATTAATTTTTTTTAAATAAGCAGCCATTTACTTGTAGAAAAAAAAACGCGAAATATATATTATTTAAATCATTAGAAAAAATAATATTTAAAGGCCTATTTTTACATGCGTATATTATAAAGATTAATATAGCTTCATATATTCCAAAATTTAAAATTTATACGCTAATTTAAAGTCCGAGTATTAATAAATTTACAATTTTTTGTTTTAATAGAGATAAATTTAAATATTATTTCTTTATTTAATATAAATGAAACAAAAAACAAGATTTATTATAAAAAATAGCTGTAGAAGTAAATTTTATTAACTATTTTTTATTTTTAAAATAATAAAGAATTTTTTTAGCTAACTCAAAATATTAAATATATTAAGAGTAGATAAATTTTAACAGCTTTTAAGGAAATTTTATTGAAAATATTATAACAAAATAAAGTATTAGTAAAAAATTAGCACCCAATAATAGGTGAGATCAAAATTTAAAACCAAAAATTTTTATAATTTTCAGTTGGATTAATTTCTCAGAATTTTTGAAAGGAAAAAAAATGATTTTCGGAAATTTTATAGGAATATTTCAATTTAAAATTAAAAGGAAATATTCTCTAAAAATGAACAATTTCTGTAGAAAGTCGTTTTTTTCTCCGGATTTTTTCGCTGAATAAAATTTTTTATGAAGAGATACTATTTATATTGAAAGGATTTTATTGTGTATATTGATGATATATAGACAATTATACGTAATTTATTCAGTGTTTTTGTGATAACTATGATTTGAAATACCAATAGCTAATCTACCATCAAGTTCTTGAGAAAATGTGATTTTTATTTTTTGGTTATAAATACGAGAAATTCTGAAAGAAAAATTTTTTTAAATTATAAAATAATTCAAAAAATACATTATCACTTCAATAAGAGCTTCCTACATAATAAAAATTTTCTAATCTTTGAATTTTTTTATTATATTTTCCTCTTAATTTAAGATATGCAAGTAAGATACGCAGTAGGTAGACCTCCAGAGAATTTTTCAAATTTTACATTTCTATTTTTTTAATTTAGCTATTTTTTTATTGATAAAATACAAGTTTAAAAAAATTATTTTTTTGATAGAATTATTTAGCGATCTATTTAATACTCTATTCATTACCATTTGAACAGTATTGATTGATTTTCGGGACGAGAGGGCATCTCAATGATTGGTAGTATGACTTTCAGGCCACATCAGAACTTAATTTTTAGATTAATTATATAATAAATTAGCTAAAAAGTTTTATAAATGAATAAAATAATATAAAATATAAAAGCTGTCACTCCTCTCTAGGATACCTTTATTTATTCACTTTTTTAGGTATTTCTACCCTAAGTCGGGATTCATTCCACATTGAATTCGTAAAATTAAAGAACATCTTCTCATGGGATCCCAAAGAATTCCGCGCTCAGAAAAAAACTACCTATCATTCATAACAAAGATCGACTAGCATAAGAATCACTGGAGTAGATTCAAAACTTATACCGAGGTACTTGGGTTTTTCAGGAACACTTCACAAGTCCCCATAACTTTGTATTATATGTTGGAATGGTTGGCTGAAGGAAATTTGCTGCCGTTAATGAGATACCAAGGCCGTATGCAACCATCAGTTTAGTCCGAGTATTCACGCCGGGGTTCCCACTAAGAAGGTATATACCCATAGATTCAGTATATAAGCCAAATCTTTGGTATAGGCTATCCGAAAAAGTATTCAAAACTGATAATTAATCGTCTGATAATTAGTATTGAGAAACCCATCAAAATGTGCTATTAATAAACTTCAAGGTCGTGAAACATGTGAAATAAGCAAGTGGGACACCTTCATACTTTGTGAGCTAAATAGGAATTACAGATGCTACATTAGTGCCAAGTTGCATACCAAGTTAGTACTACAGAATAACTTTTGTAATTATATTCATTTTTCCTGTATCTAATATTCATTTGAAATTCATGATTATATTAGTAACTATCTAAAGCAAATTTCGTTTGATTCATAGAAATGTACTCACGAAGTCATCTTTGCTCTTACCTTTAAGTTCTATGCGTTTCAAAAATCCATTAGAGACCTTTAAACATTACCAATTAGACATATCCTTAAGCAATAATGTGACGGGCGTCGAAAAATCCTGTAATTTCTGGTATTTTCTAGCTCTGGCATAACCAAAGCTTGCATATAGAGGTGGAACCTCGAATTCCAACTAGAAATTTCCAATATTTTCGTTGGTCGCTCTCAGAAACACCTACAAAGTTTTTCAACCCATTTTAAAGTAACGTTTTCAGGCTTCTGAGCCTTTCTCTATACATTCCTAGGATTTTCCCTCCATATCTCATCCTTTCTTTCAATACTACTTGCAAAAATATTACCCTAAAGACCATCGAAACTTGATTAGAAGACAATTAGCGCCTGGTTTTAGTGCAGAAAGCTTAAGCTTTTCCGAGTTTATGCCTTCAAAATTTAAGCAGGTCTAACTCGTTATTGATGAGCACGCCCAAGTACCAGTATTATTTAACTATAGGGACTGATTTCCCTTGTATACATAAAATTACTAGTTGTTTGAACGAGCTCCCAACCAATAGAGCCCTAAAATTAGAGATTACAAAGTAAATTTCATTATTACTATCATTTTCCTATTTCTCCAACACCATAGTTTTTCTCTAAGATCCATTTTTGAACCCTTAAGTAGTATCAGATTATCTACGAATAGAAGAACAGGTATCTTTACATGTTTTTTTGGAAATATCGCTAATTTTTTAATTATATCAAAGATATCATTAATGAAAATATTAAATAGCATGGGGGACATCGGAAATCTAATAAGCTAATATAGACATCATAAAATACCAATTTTGCGATAGTAAAACAAAAATTCATACAAATTCAAACAGGAAAAACTTTTTCCAAGTCCAAAAATAAACAATTATCTACCAAAAAATATCGAATAGATTAAAAAAAAAACTACTAGATCTCATCACGGCAATTTAGACAATCCAGAGAGTCAAAAAAAATATCAAAAAAACTGGAAGCATCAAAAATTAAATGGAATATGCCACTGATTAAGAATCTTGAAAATATTTTTGCTGATCTCTCAATCAACTAATACATTTATGGATTCAAAAGTACAATTTCAAGCATAAAATTATTTCACAATAAGTTACATCAATTAAAAACAGATACCCTTCACCAATCAGTGGACTCTTCAAAAATGATGAACTTGTATTTATAAATATTACTATCTAAATTATGCAATAAGATAAAAAAAACTACAAAATTAGAGAAAAAAACTCATTAACTCACAAGAATCGATAAAAATATCCAAGGAGTTGACTTAAATATATTAAAACTCATATGAAATTGAATCTGAGGCTAGAGATTTTACAGAACGAATAAAAGTTAGCACTCTTAACTTAATCAGGTTCACTATTAGCTTTGCTCAAAAATGCGGAATGACTAGTAAATTTAACGATGAAAAGAGCTCTGAGTATGATAAATTTTCAGCGAAATCAGTCCTTAAAGGTATTTTCGATAACTAAAATACCTCTTCGACATCAAATTACTAGACCAGATTTAAAACTTGTGGCAATAATCTAAACCGGCAGGGTCATAAATACAGCAATCAGAAAATGACTTCAACCAAGATATACCAGACCAGGGGTGAACTATAAACTTAAGAGAAGAAACTACAATAGTCGATTAGAATTTTAGGAAAAAACATACTGAAAAAATACGAGTTATAGGCCCCAAAAAAAAAAAAACAAAACAAAACAAAAAGGTTATGGAAGTTACAGTCTCGATTAACTGTCAGCTCTCAGCTAAAAGAAAATATTGGGTTTCAACATGATAATAGGAAGAGCCAAGCCCTCTATAAAAAATGAAAAAAAATAGATAAATAGAACTAAATCTTATTATAACACACCAGATGTAAGGCCGGGAAAAATATAAAATCGCAAAATTCGTAAAAAATAAAATTTTAAAAAGCGATCATGGATAGTCTGCAATCTCCCAGGAAAATTCTTGGGTCAACCGGAGAATCTAATTTTTTTTTTTTTTTTTACAAAAATGGATTCTTTGGACTCCAAAACTTCGAGAATTGCAAAAAAAAAAAAAAAATTCGAAAAAAATTCGCCAAAAAAAGTTCTCGTGTCATCAAAAAAAAAAAAAAAA
>LSSN01000789.1:12854-26701 GCA_001970855.1 Smittium culicis | reverse complement strand
CCCCCCCCCCCCCCCCAACATCCAAAAGAATCAATGTTCAACCCCATCTCTACTCCCCAGCGCCCAAAACAATCAAAATTCAACCCAATCTCCACTTACCCAAAAATGATTCTAGTAAAACTGCCCAACGGCTCCTCCTCTTACTTCAGACCTATCGATATCCATCCCTCCTACATTACCAACCAAACTTCCTCCAAAAACATTAAAACCCTTGATAATGCTACTGCTGCAAAAAATAGCCTCAAAATAAGCAACCTCGATTCAAAGCTATAGTTGCCGCACTCTTCATAACTCCCCACATTCACCTACCCTCCCCCCCCCTTCTTGAATCGATTCTTCCTGAGCTCTACATTTCCCAACTCTGTGTATATTATAATCATATCTTATAGCTTAATCTCACATACGCATAAACTATCCCAATGCAAAATTATCACGAACTTCGAAATTGACTGCTATCACTTCTACTTCCACTACTACACATATCAATTTTCTTACTTCAAGCAAATGATAGAATATTTCTATTATTAAATTTTATATAAAAACATTCTTTCTAATATAATCTTTTAAGTTTGTTTCAATAAATCTAGCTTTCTAAATATTCTAATTTCAGATATTGTTTAAATATATAGGTTATAAAAGAAGCGAGTTCTGGCTCCATTATAATTACATTTGATTGTTTTTTTCATAATGCAAATATATTTATTTATATATATTGCATTTTATAGCCTTCTCAACCTCATAAAGAATGAGTTTTTGCAAATATTCGAATTTATTGGGTAGTAAGCGTCATAAAACCCAACGACGAATTTCTCGGGCTTAAATCCAAACTTTTGGTACAGAAGCATCGCCGTGTTAGTTGCTTGGACGTGCAGAGTTATATCCTTTGTTGGAAGCGACTGGATTAGCTGGAACAGCATGTACGAAGCTATACCCGCTCGATTAAACCCATTGGCAACAGCTATGTACGTCAAGTACGCATCTGGAGTTAGAAACGCGCACCCGACAACCGACCGCTTGTATATCGCCACTATAGAAAATTCTGGGCATGAAAGCGCCTCGCTCACTAACAATCATTGTAAATATCAGTATTTTGTTCAAATTACATAATTTATATAGATATATATGTGTGTGCAAAAAGACAATCATGAAATAAAAATATATATATAAAAAAATTTTTTTGGGTAGATCCATCTATAAATATAAAATAGTATTTAAATTAATATTTACTGTCTATTCCTGGCCAGAAAGAGTTTGTCAAAAGCTCATTAACTTGATTTAAATGTATTTTGCTGAAGTAGCAAAAGCTGATGTACTCATAATTATCTATACTGTTCAATCCGCTATTATCCAAAATATCGGCATCTTTAACTCTATTATCTACACTACAATCCGAATTTAATGTGCAGTGTTTAACAAGTAGCGGGTGTGCCTTCTTCTTTATCAAACGTAACAACTTGATTCTAGTTGGGTAATTAGCTGCATCTATCTTTAATGCCCATATAAACGGGCGCAATATACGCCCGTGGAAAGGGCTTATTTGTATATTTGTCGGTGCCAGATACTCAGGAAAGTAGCTTCTTCCGTTTAATCTCGAAAGAAACGAATTTTCATAATTAGTTTTGTTACAAGCTATATTCGAATCAGCACTACCATTATTGGTATCTGGCAGTTCCAGGCTATTTAGAGGGAGGTCGTTTACGTATTCTACTTGAATAGATTCTGGATTGTCTTTCAAGTTTTGAAGAAAATTGATCTTTGATTGCTGCCTTTCGCTAATCTCTTTGGAAACCAGATCAGATTTCCTAAACACCCACGGTTCAAACGGCTTTTGAGATTTGACGCTACTTGAAACCACTTCATCAACATTGACTAGTATTTTGGCGCCGATCATTCGCTTTAATCGCCGCAACTGCAGCTTTCTTCGCAGCCGCTTTACTAGGCATGGAAGCTCCGAGTTATTGTGCTGGAAAATACTGAGAACCTGCCACTCTTTCTTCTCCGACATTTGGCGGATCCTGTAATTTGTTGATACTTCTGGAGCTTCATATTCGTTGGTGCCTGGTCCTTGATCGCTCATTTTATTTGCATCGTTAGAAATCTTAATCAGTTGCTTGCTAAAAAGTTTTTTCTTTTTTAGTAAAAATTAATGTGCTACGAACCTGTATTTATGCAATTGGCCCAAAAAAATTGTTTTTTTTTAGATTTAACTTTTTTTATTCTAAGATGCAATTATTGGCTAAAATAAATATATAAAATTCGACTATCTGCCAAAATAAGAAATTGTAAGTTTTTTGATTAGATCAAAATTATTCGCTAGCTTTATTTACATATAAAATATCAATAATCTAAAACATCTTTTTTAAGTCCTTTCCTTTAATATTGGCCTTCTCTTTATAATATTTCTAGCTATGAATAACGTGATTTCCGACATTCTCTCGACCTTTGATCTCCAAAAAAACAGACGAGTCTACAATAAAAGCCTCGAATTCTACAATGTTATTAAAGCCAAAGTCGAATCTGCTAACAAACCGGAACTTACAATCGTTAGCGCCCCAATATCCGTCCAATTAGCTTGTGAGCAGTAAGTAATTCTTTTTAACATATTTCTCATTCCAATAACGAGTTTTCCATGTCATATATATTTATTTCGAAGCTATACCTTCTAGAGACTTATGTAGCCTTAACTTTATTTTTATTGCTGAAACGATTTTTATTTTATCTGCTTTGTTCTAATTTATTTTTCTTCTGGCTATAAATAATTCCTAAAATATTTAGCGAAAATGTGCAAATAGACAAGTCTGTTCTAGTAAGATTGAGTGCATACCCAGAGAAAACTTATAACGCCTATTTGATCCAAATAAAACGTGCTTTGAACATTAAATCCAATGTCTCCGTATCTGAACTATGCATAAAATTTGGAGTTAATGAGATACTTGCAAACTTCTCGACCGTTCTGTTAGCCGACTTTAAGGAAAAATCTAAAATTTCAGATGAATTTTTATCTGAACCTGTTTATATATTGGCATCTTTCCAAATAATATGTAACGCCGTTAAAAAAGTAAGCAAATCTACTCGTACTTTTTCTACTCGCTTCTATCAATAAGCCTGGCATACTATCAAACCATATTTACATATATCAAATACGTTATAAAGAAGGAGATTGTGAGGGGGAGAGAGAAGCTATATAAATAATTACTTTCACTATTACAATCTCAAACCAGTATTGGCATACTAAATAGTGTAACCGTAATAATAACTATTTTTTATTTTTTTTAGAATACCATAAAGCAATCTGAAATCTTATCCCTAATAGATGAAACGCCTTCGAATTATGCAAAAATCCGCAAACTTATTGAATCAACGTGCACAAAGCTTATAAAATCTCTTGTTGAAAATTACAAAGAGCTTGTTCCAAGCTCAAAAGCATCTTCTAAAAATTCAAATTCGTCGAAATCTGATCCCGGCTTCAACGCTGCTGCAAGCAGCAATCCGAGAGCTTCTACAAACTCCACTGGGCATTCGCAAAACTCTCTGACTGATGTTGGGTTTGTTTATATGACTACAAATTCTAACTTTAGAAACACAAAGCAGTATAAAACTTTTTTAGACTGGAGATCAAAGATAATTAATCTATAGCTACTATTAAACCTATTTATTTCTCTCTTCAAGCTATATTGACCACTACAAACATTTTCTCTTTTCTCGCTATGCAATTTACATTTTTATACACTTTAACTATATTATAACCTGCATAATAAATGCATTCAAAAGTTTCTATTAAAAAAAAAATTCGATTCAATAGTTCTATCCTGTCGCCATTGGATGTCATCTCGCATACTGTCACACTGCCTTTAATATGATTTATATCTTTTTTTTTTGATATTATGGGTATTTTTTAGCATGTTCAAAAAACAATATAAATATAGAAAACCCGCATTTAAAATAATTTTAATCGTTATTTATTTGCAGTTGTGTGAGCAGATATAAGCACAAATATAACCAACATAATCTAGATATTTTATCGAAACCGTGATCTATGCTCATCAGTAACGCTGGTCGTAAATATAGATAATTGGTTTTTTACAGTACAAAACCTTACATTTATAAACGTCGATAATTACAGTTTATGTTTTTTTCTATAAGAGAAAGCCACCAGAGCAAAGACATTATCATTGTAAGCTCTTTAAAATGATGAAGGGTGGCTACGTTTAGTATATAGAGCTTATAAATCATATATCGGCGCTTTTATATCAAACAAGTTATATTTCTTGTTTGGCTAATTTCAACTGAGATCTGAAAATAAAATTGAGAAACGTATTTACATGACCTCTAAAACCGATATTTCAAATACCATAGAAATGAATGGTACCTTTAAATAATGTGTCATTGGCTCTAAAAGCTCAAATTAGCTCCATAAAAAGTGTATATATTAATACTAAGTATTAAATTTATTTTTATTTTTATTATTATTGTGCTGTAGCTCGTATCAAATTTAATCTTGTAAACTCGTAATACATTCAGAAGCTGATTAGAGTCACAATTCATTCTAAACATTATTGAAATCCAAAAACACAAAATGATTGCATTTAAAATAGAAAGTAAATGGAAAATTATAGGCAGATAGAAACTATACTTAATGCTGAAAATAACTTGAAGAAATCTTGTAAAAAAAAATTAAGTAAAATAATTTACAAAAATATATATATTGTTTATACGAGGTAAAAAGTAAGGAGAATGGGGGCTAGTAAATCCAGGCGCAAAAAAAGTTTAAAAATTAAAGCAAGAGGAGGAGGAAATATCAAGTTACATTAATGTACATTCGGTGCTTTTCTTTTGTTTGGCATAAGAGTTACTATTTGTGTTTTTCTGGCGAGTACCAGCGCTATTGAATATTCTTGAGCCAACTTTCATTTTGAGTTTATCAAGACCGCCACTACTGCCGCTAGCGCTAATCAAGTTGCTAGTAGAGCTTGATTTTTTGATGGGCTTTTTGGCACTGATCATGTTCTTACTGTTGTAGTCCATGGCGCCTTTTGGTTTTTGTAATTTTACGGCGCTACTGTTTTTATAAGAGCCGCCGTTATTGTATGATTTGTGTTCACTGTGGCCTTTATTGGCGTTGTAGTAAGCGATTAGCGAGGATCTTTTATTAAAAGGCATAAGCGACACAGGGTCAAACAATATATCTTGATTAAAAACGATGTCAGAATGTAGAATATCTGTTCTAAGCATTGAAATTGAGGGGCTTGAGCATGATTGAGATCGAGGTTTGTTAATATTATTTTGGCCGATAGCTAAATTATTTTTGCTACCGATATTATATGAGGATAGGTGTTTCTGAGATCGACTGTATTTATGGAACTGTGCATGGGGAGGTTGGATATTTGAGCTCATATTGATCATAGATCTTGATGAGATGCGGCCATTGCCATAATATTTAGGACTATTAATCGTAATATCAGCTAAATTTCTCATATTAATATCTGAGTTTCGAGAATGCATATTTTGTGAGGCACTGTAAAATTCACTAAAAGGTCGCTGCTTTACATAAAAATTTGTAGAAGGTCTATTATTTGAGCGCAAAGAACCATTGGTTCTAAATTTAACTTTTTCAAACTTTGAATTGCTAGAATTCAAGTTGGTCGTTTCTCTTTTACCATTCATAATAGATGTCGGGGATAAACATTGGTTAAAGCTAGCGCATTTGTCTTGAGGTGAACTGTATAGACTATTGTATAGCTTGTTGTAGTTGGTAATGGGGGACGGAATTCTGCTTCGTTTAAATTTTGAATTATAGTCAATGAAAACGCCAAACTTTTTAGGTGTGCTTATTTCATTTATTAGCTGAATAGGAGACAAAGTGTTCGCTTTTGATGAAGAAATAGAGTCGTTAACAAGGGTAGTAGTAAGGTTAGGAATTGAATTTAAACCGTTTTTTATATTATCAGGATTAGATGAGGTTCTAATAAGTTGCGAGTTGCTTTTAATAGAGGTGTATGGCGAAGACACATTTGGTAAGTGAGAATCAGAATCAGAATTTATTGACGACTTAACCTGGCTTTTTTCAACCTGAGGCTTAGCAAATTGATTAGTGGAGCCGATAGATTTATTAATAGTGTTAAACGAAGAAGAGGAGTTTTGAGAATTATTCTTTATAACTAGAGGGATTTTTGGTAGCTTTTTTCTTCTCGGCCCAGAAAGGGATCTATTGGACAAGCTATTATCATTCGATTCAGAAGCACGTTTCGTGGCTTGTGAGTTAGTAAGGTTATTAGAAGATAGGTTCAAACTAGGATATGCGTCCGGAGATTTTGTGCGAATCGAAGACTTGTTGCTATTTAATGAAAAGTACTCTGAATGCTTGAGCTGAACAGTATCAGCTGATGAACTGCTATTATCATCAAACGAACTGCTTTGTAGAAGTTGTTGATTACTTAGACTTAAATTACTATTTTGAGAAATGGTGGGAGTATACATAGGTGAAACATTTTTTGAACTAGAATCGCTGGATTTTAATGAAATTTTCACGAGCTTTTCTCTAAACCTCTTCGATGATTTTCTATCTGGAGGCACCATTACTCTAGCAGTAGTAACTGGAGTACACATATCATAATTTTTATCGCATCCTTTGTGGCATGCAGATTTGCAAACTAAAAAAAAAAATGAACACAAGATAAATAACAAGAAAGCGTATAATAAAAAAATAAAAAATAAATGAGGTTTACCTATGCAGCCTAAGCAAAATCCATTAATTACTTCTTTACAAACAAAGCAAATTTTACTTGAATCCCCAGAAATAATAATTCGCATGTTGTGGGGTTTAGGGTTGGGACCTGTAACGGTGGTACTTTGAGACTCTAATTTGTGGATTTTCAAACAGCCTTTAGTTGGCGAGAATGGCGGACTACTGATAATTTCAGGGGTGTTGCTAAAGACTTTAGGAGTATCTAGCTCGTCGTTATGGATATCTAGAGATTTGAGAAAGTCTTGAGAGCTATTTGCAGCAGAGTCTTCGTTATAATTAGCATTATAGGAATTTTCAATGAGTGGGTCATTTGAGTTGTCAAGTTCTTGAATTGTATCAGGCAAGTCAAATCCTAAACTCGATAATTTAGATTTGCTTTGGCTGAAATTGGCAATTTCTGGAGACTCGGGATTAAGTTCACGCACGGCACGTAGAAACATTAGATTGAGCTGCGATCCAGAGACTGCCATGTTTTCTTTTTTTATTACGCGTGACATTCTCATACTATAGTTGCGTCGAAGGTTTTTCATTTCTTTTTTGCTGGTATCGTACTGCTTTAGCCAAGGATGGTTGACTAGCTGACTGGCAGTGGGTCTATTTTTCGGGTCCTTTTCAAAGCAGATTGTCAAAAAATCATGCAGTTGGGCAGAAATATTTTCAGGGAATGGAGGACGTTCATCCTCAACAATATGGTATAGAGCAGCCATAGACACCAAATCAGCATAAGGGGGCTTTCCGGATAGCAATTCAACAATTGTACATCCCAAACTCCAAATATCAGAGGCAGTTGTAGGGCCTTCAAGCTTGATTATTTCAGGGGCCATCCAACAAGGAGTTCCAGCAACAATCATTGAGTCGTCATTTGAATGTTTGAGCCCAAGATTTAGAGAAACGCCGAAATCTGCAAGCTTAATGTTACCTTTTTTAGTTGTTAGAATGTTTGCTGCTTTAAGATCACAATGAACTACCTATAAAAACAAAATGTTGGAAATTATAAATTTTAATATTTTTAGGAATGAAGTTAGTAAAGTAATAAAAGTAAATGTTTAAAATATGGGATTAACTGAAAGTAAACTCGCTAAAAAAGATAGTATTTAAAATATCTTACGTTTCGTGAATGTAGGTACACCAGACCTTCAATGATTTTAAAAACGTATGCAAGAACAAGCTTTTCAGGGAAAACGCCAAATGATTTTAAGGTAGCTGCAAGTGAGCCATTTTCTACGTATCTAAAATACATAATGATAAATTAAAAAAGAAGAAAGAAGATAAAAATGAAGAAAATCAAGATGATAATATTAGAAATTACTCCATAACGAGGAACAAAAACTCGTCTGTTTTAACGAAATCGTAGTAACGAACGATTCTTGGGTTTGTAAGGCCTTTAAGAGTTTCAACTTCGTGCTAAAAAGTAAAAATAGATAAATTATATTAGGAAAAGAAGAAAAAGAATAAATTAGGATAGGCAAAGTAAAAAAGGGAAAAGGAAAAAAAAAAAGTCTACCAATATTTCGTCAAGCTTGGAGTCGTCCTGTTTGTAGATAGGAATTTGTTTTACAGCGACCATTTGGCCGTTTTCCAAGTTTAAAGCTCTAAAAAGGATCAGTATATAAAGTATGTAAGGAGTGAAATGAAAGTTAAAAAAGTAGGTAAGGTATTGTGGCGAAACCAATTGAAAAGGGGGGATGAAGGGAATGAGGGGTAAGTGTGAAAAAAGAAATGTTATAACAAAAGCTATAAAACAAATTGAGAAAGGTATTGTACCTGTATACAGAGCCGAACTGACCTTTGCCGATACAATTACCTAGTTGGTATTGAACTTCTTGCTTTGAATTGCCAAGATTGATTGTGAGGCGATTTTTTTCAGGGTCGAAACGAAAGATAGATAGTTGTTTAGATAGTTTTGATGAGGAAATGGAATTGTTAGGACTAGATACGAGAATTGGTGATTTGCTAATGGTAGGTTTTTTTAGGTTAGTTGAATCACATCGAATATCAGCAAATTCAGAAGCTATAGAAAAGTCTGGACAGCTGAGGGGGGCAGGGGTTTGGCGGGATAAATCATTTTGAGCTACATCTAAATTTGGGATGTTTGGAGATGAAGAGTTGTGTGGTTTATTGTTGGTGGAGGTTGGTGGGAAGTACAGTTGAGAACGTGAGCGTGGTTTAGATTGAGAGCTTTGAATTTCAGATAAAGAGGTTGAGTTTGATGAAAAGTTGCTAGAATGGTTTAATCCAAAGTTAAGCTTTCTTTCTAATAAAGGAAGCTTTGAATGATCTCGTTTATTTGATTTGTTGTTAGTAATATGGTCTATATTAGTAGAATTGGAAGCAATTTGTAAGTTAGAAACCTGATTGCTTAATGAGTCAAAATCCGAATCATTTGATATGATATAATTTTGAGGAGTTGTTAATTTAGTAATATTTTTGGGAAAGTTATTATTATAGCTACTTGTAAAGTCATTATCATTTTTGAGATATTTAGATTTTACTGTGTTTGTGGTTGTGGTTGTGACTGATTTAGGGGTGATGTTTTGATTTTCTTTAAAAATGTCCGATTTCCACCAGATGCGAGTTAAGGAGGAATCGTTTAAAGATTTTTTATTTGGGGTGAGATAGGGTGAGGAAGGAATGTGATTAGATTTACGGGCAACTTTAGTTGAGTTTCGGCCAAAGGAGGAGTCAAATTTGGGAGGGGAGAAGTCATAAGGGTCAGAATCATTAGATTGGGGATAAATAGCGAGATTTAAAGCAGTGCTTGAAGTGTTTTTAGATGTAGAGATGGCACGTTTTAGGTAAGGGGAGGAGTAAGTATCTGTAGAAGATTCGATATCGTTTAAACGCAAGCTTTTGAGGCTATAATGAAGGGAATCGAATTTGGAATCAGAGTCAATTGTATTATCTAGAGTTTCGGAAGAGGTAGTATTATCCAGCGGTTTAAAGGGGATAGTTTTATCCAGGGTATCGGAAGAGGTGGAATTATCTGGAGTTTCACGGTTTATGTTGCTAGACCATATTTTGGGGTTGCTTTTACTTGCAGACTTTTTAAGTAAGTATTGTTTGAATTGATCGAATTCATTTTTGTTATTTTTGGAGAGAGAATTAATTGAGTTAGAATGATATAGAGAGGAAGAAAAAGCGGAAAAGGTTTTAGAGGAGTTAATAGAGGAATCATTTTTGAAGTGAGGGTCGTGTCTTTTTGAGATTTTTAAAAGAGAAGAAATTATCTAGAGAGATGAAAAGTATAGATAGTGATATTTATCTGAATGATTTGTAGAATAAAAGGGGAGTAAATTGAGCATGAAGAGAAGCGAGCATATTAGACGAAAGAAAAGCAATATTTAGGGGGATATGAGTAGCAATTAGAAAGAGCATACCTTTTTGAGTGAAGATTTATTGTGAAAGATCGAAGAGGAGTTTTGGGGAAGGGAATCAAGTAAACCGAGTTCCAGATAGGTTTGCTTTAGGTATTCAAAGTTCGTTGGCTATAAGATAAAGAAGGATAATTAGAAATATAGAAATAAAACGAAGAAATAGTTTAAAATGGGGGGAACTAGTGGAAAGTACATTTGAGTATATAGAAGGATCATGGCTGGGACCTTCTTTTTGGTTGAGGTGATTGAAAGCGTCAAGTAAGTCTGAGAGGACAGAGGGGCTAGAGAGGAATTCTTCTAGTTGAGAGGAAGGGACATCGATATTTAATAAAGAGCTAATTAAAGAGCAGACTTTGGGGTAATCGTTTTTAGAGATAAGATCAAGATTAATTTGGGGCTCAATAGTATATGAATGCAGCATATTAAGAATTTTTTGGCTTTAGATGAATATAAGTTAGATGAAATAGTTTGAGGAAATGGGGAGGGAGGGTGAGGGAGAAGAGTATTTTGAATTGAAGGGGTGGTATTAGTTAGAGGGAATAATAGTTAAGCGATTAACGATATCATTAAAGAGAGTAGTAACGGAGTAAAGCAAAGAGAATAAATTATAGAACAGTATTATAGCATGAGAGAGTAGATAGGAAGAATAAGTAGCTAAAACGGGGAGTTGTTTAGGTCATATAGAGTCAGGAGATGTGGTGAATAAGAATTGAGGGGTAAAGAGGAGGGAATGAAAATAAGGGAGCTTTAAAAAGTTTGGTAAAAGTGGAAACGATTATTTGATTAAGGGATCAGAAGTATTATAATATAACAAAGGTAAATTTAAAAATATACAGCAATAAGAATATAAGCTAAAGTTAATCCAAAAACAACATAAATATATGTGCAAAGGCTTAGCAAATCAGAGCTGAATAAAGAGGTTCGTTTTTCACGCAAAATCAAAAACTTTACATTCCCAAAAGACCGCTATCTGACCAATAAAACACCTCACAGGACACGCAAAGAATGCGTCTATTATTCGCGCCATAATTACATAATGATCCTTAACCGCACTTTAAATTAATAAGACCCATTTCAGGAACTTTTCCATGCGATGTCAAATAATAGATCCCTCCACTTACTCGCATCTAAATTTGCTGCTATTAATAAAACGCCAGCTCTTATTAAATCAAGCAACATTCCCTATATGGAATACCCGCTCCAATTTTAGCACTGATTGTCAATACCACGAAATGAACATTCCCTCGCATTACTAGTTTATCATATTTCCTACAAATATTAACTCCAGATCCCCATTAGAACTTTCATTACTTCACGCGTGTCCCTAAGAGGCAATTCCCATCCCAAACAATCGCTTCAAACATAACGCAGTTATGCATAATTAAGGCCATAAATCCAAATCCAGTAATTGAAAACGTAAATACGACCACTAAATCTGAATCCAGTAATTGTAAGCGTAAATAAGGCCACCAAATCCCAATCCAGTATTTGTAAGCGTAAATAAATCTGGCAAGTACAGATGTGGGGATTTGCTTTTTTTATAACTAAATGTGTGTGCAAACAGCTCAATCTTTTTATTATCAGAGCACTTCGCCTTCAAAGAACAATCAATGTATATGATCTACCTCTTGCGAAATGTCTTTTTCGTACACTTTCATCTACCCATCTCCTCTCATAACAACAGCGCTGTACTGAATAAGCCCAACACGTAATCCCTGTAAACATCCCCCCTCATTAAATGTCGCTCCACTCTTAACTTGTCCTAAACTAACTTATCTGTGTCAGTTCCTCCCAATCTAATCTGCCTGAATTATGTCACACATAAATCTAATATTATAATAGCAATATTTGTGTCTAGCAAGTCACGGCTTAATATTTTATTTGATATCCAATCACAGCATTTTACTGCTCATTCCCGCCCCATTACATTTTTTACAACAGCCAATAACCTCCACTACTCATCGTTTTTTTATACCCATCTTTACCACACCTCAAATTTCTTCTATCCACTAAACACTATATACATTCTTTGCTTATTATATACTATAATTTCGTTTGCTCAATTCTGAATTCAATTCAACCGCACCTTTTACACAACTCTCGGCAAGATGTGACCAAATCTTACCTAATTTTAATAAAGCGTTTTCGTTATCCTCAGCAAACCATGCCCAATATCACATACATCTCACAATACATATCCAATAGCTATCATGTTTTTATTAGCACTGATTTTTTTAGTTATAAATATTAAAATTGCTACAAAGTGTGTTTATCTGCCTAAAAAAATCGAACTTCTCCATCGCACTTTTCATTTAAAGTATTTGGAATTTATGCTAATTGCCTCTGTTTTTGTCTATAATCATCACTACATCCGTTCATTCCTACAAACCCCATTATAAACCATCTTCCGCTACATGAAATAGCTTGTTTTGCAAGTTCTTGGTAATCAATACTTAATTTACATTTAACTGATCTTATATTCATCAATATAGATACCCCTCTTAATCACTTAATTAAGCACCATTTGAAACCCAGTATATAATTTAATTATAATTTATTTATTTATCTTGTATAAAATTTTTTTAATTTTATTATTATATTTTAATTAAATATAAATATTAAAATAATTTTTAATTAATAGCTAGAATTTATTTTAGATATAATAATTAAATTTAGCCTTTTCCATACCTAAATTTTTTTATGCTTTTTTATTTTTCAAATGAAATCAAAAATTAGTTTACTATATATTATTGATTTTTTTACCCGTTATATATCTACCTCTCAACTAAATTGGCATTACACAACTAGTAGTATCTTTTATCTCTTATAATTTCTGGTTTTTTTAGCTTATATAAAATTTCATAAAATAATAACACCTAGAATTTTCGTTTTTTGATTATTTCGCCCTCACTTAATAAATAAAAGGATATCTTCCTGAACATATTTATACCTCCATTTTTTACAGTTTTTTAATAAAATATTCACTAAAAATGTATTTAATACTTCGCTTATAACTCGAGATGATCCAGTTTTCTGAATATATATCAAAATAAATTTGAAAATTAATATATTCATATATACTATAATACTAAAATTCCTGTTTTTTGTTTTTTGCTTACTACCTTTATAAAAAAAAAACTCCTCATCAATGATTCTGAAAATTGTCTTACCTAAAAATTAATCAACAAAAAAATTTTTTAACTGCTGTGTTCTCATTAGAAAAAAAAATAAACATATTAATAGCTTTTTTTTTTGCATTTAGAAAATTTTTAATGAATAAAAGTTTAAATTTCTGTAGCAAAAATATAATATACATTTAGTATTATGTTTTTTAGAATTTTTATTTTTGACAAAATATAAATATATTTATATTTATATTTATATTACTCTTATTTTTTTTACGCCATATCAATATCTCTTTTGTTTTTTTATCTCTAATTTTAGTACAGAACTTATAGAAATATAATTTTAGGATTTCCAGTTTAATATATTTGAAATATTATTATTGAAAATTAATGACTCTTATTACAAATGTTAATAATGCCTTAAAAATAGTATCAATTTTAATAGTAAATTATTATATCATCTACTTATATTAAATTTATCTTCAATTATAATATATATAAATATCATAATATAAATAATGTACATTATTAAAATAATAATAGCCAGCTATATCACTGCTAATATAAAAGATTAAAACTTATTAAATAATTTTTAATTGTTAA
>LSSN01000789.1:0-12707 GCA_001970855.1 Smittium culicis | reverse complement strand
TAAAAATTAATCAACAAAAAAATTTTTTAACTGCTGTGTTCTCATTAGAAAAAAAAATAAACATATTAATAGCTTTTTTTTTTGCATTTAGAAAATTTTTAATGAATAAAAGTTTAAATTTCTGTAGCAAAAATATAATATACATTTAGTATTATGTTTTTTAGAATTTTTATTTTTGACAAAATATAAATATATTTATATTTATATTTATATTTATATTACTCTTATTTTTTTTACGCCATATCAATATCTCTTTTGTTTTTTTATCTCTAATTTTAGTACAGAACTTATAGAAATATAATTTTAGGATTTCCAGTTTAATATATTTGAAATATTATTATTGAAAATTAATGACTCTTATTACAAATGTTAATAATGCCTTAAAAATAGTATCAATTTTAATAGTAAATTATTATATCATCTACTTATATTAAATCTATCTTCAATTATAATATATATAAATATCATAATATAAATAATGTACATTTTTAAAATAATAATAGCCAGCTATATCACTGCTAATATAAAAGATTAAAACTTATTAAATAATTTTTAATTGTTAATTTTTAAGCAATTTCCCGAAAATTTTATATTAAATGAGTAACATATTCTGGTAAATATATAAAAATATAGTGCAATGAAAATATCAATAATTTATGGGTTTAAAAATCTCTATAGATATAGATATAGATATAGATATAGATATAGTACTCGTTTCACTTTTTTGAACCTGTAAAGCACAATTTTTACTGCAAAGTCTCAGAGTTTGAATTATTTAAATTTCGCTCTTTTTCATCCAAGTACTTTATAAATATGCAGTTTTCCACCTCATAATTATTTTTCTCTTTGATGTATATCAATTCCTCCCTGTAAATAAAATTTCATTCTTGAAAATTTCACTTTTTTAAAATATTTTTATTGATCACAGCTGGCAAGATTTGGAAGATCAGAAATATTCTAATGCTCGGATAAGAGTTAAGCCTTAAAAAATATCAAAAATCCAATAAAAAGTGTTATTCTAATTACAATTCAGTTCTTATCGTTGAAGACTAATTTTTAAGTATTTTGCTACCATTTTGAATAAAAAAAAAGTAGAAAATTATAATCAGAAAAAAATTAATTGCAGGTCAAAAATTTCATAACAAATGTTCTATTTTACCAATAATTTCTACATAAAATATCTAATATTTCGCGAAAAACCGATCATTCCTTATTAAATTGAAAGATTAGAAATAAAATTAATCAAATGAATTCAAAAAAATTTTCCATATAAAAGAATTAAAATCTCAGATTTTACTGTAACCTTTTTTATTTATCTATTTATTTATTTATTTATTCAGATCTCATTTTATCCAATAAAAAAAAAAAAGATTTTATATAATACTAGCTCAAATTGGACTTAATTTAGCCTAAAGGATTATATGTGATGTCAATATAAAATTATATGGTATATTCTGTAAATTTATCGGCATATAGGAAAGAAAATAAAGCTTAAATTATAGTTAGTGATCGATTAGCAATTTCTAAATCAAGTGAAATCTTTATCAAGAAAAATCATGTAAAAAAATATCTAAATCAGGATTATCCTCTGAGTTTAACTATTCCATTAATTATAAGGTAGGATAAATAATTAAATTAAAAGTCCAAATGTGATATACGCTAGCGAACCACGACTTAAGCGATGTCTATTATCTCGGAATTTTTATAAATAAACTCAAAGAACTAAAATGATTTAAAATTGTGCAAATATTAAAATTTTTCTTACTTTGATATATTTATTATATTATTCTCTATTATTTTATGCAATCTTTATTGAATTCAAATATATCTGCTAAATTTAAAAAAAATTTCATTTTAAATTGATTAGACTATTTTATTACATTAACCTTATATATTATTAAACACATATTGAAGGTTACATCATTTCAATAGCATTTTTTACAACCTCACACAAAATAATCCAGTTTAATATAAAAATTAATTATAGTGCAATAACAGTTGAAAAAAAATAATAATAAAATAATATTTCATTATAGAATCAGTATTAAATATAAATCCAACTAATTTATAAAATAATCAGTTCATACTCTCAAACTGAAAGAAATTAGAAGCATTACATGGATATTTTCAAACTAAAATAAAAAACGTTAAAAGTTTAATCTCAAATTTTAGCTATTTAAAATTTCGTTTTAACTCTATATGAGTCTTTTTCTATTAAAAAGCCTTTATTTAGAAAAATAAAATAATTTTTTGGTTGAGTTTATTATGTAAATATATTTATGTCAATTTTTAAAATTTGAAAAAAAATTAAAAACTATACAAAATATTTGACTTTTAATTATTATTGCTTGAAGAATATTATATTATTATTCATATTAAGTATATGAAAACTTAATTTATTATGATATTAATTTTTTTTATAAAATTATGATTATATCGGTTAAATACCCTTTTTAGATATTTAATAAAAATAATATATTAAATCAGACTGATATGAACTATAATCTGGATAATAATTTTATGATTTAAAATATAATAATGAGAAATTAATCTATAAATCTTGTACATTATGTTATACATATTGAATCGTTAAAATAAGCATTTTTTAGCTAATTGAATAAAAGCCCTTATAAAATTTATTTTTTCAGAGATAGCTCGCAAGTTTTTTTTTTTTTTTGTATTTTATAGATTACATAATATTTTAATCAATTAAATTAGAATAATTTATTCGCTTTTTACTCGCATTAATTGATGGCTAAAGACTTCAATAAAAACTCCAACTTAAAAAATAAATAAACTTTTTGAATAAAAACTAATTATATGATATATTGTTTTATTTAGCTTATATTAAAAATAGATTGATTTAATGGAGTTTTAATAATTGAAAATTTGATATTTATGGATTAATGTAATTTATTTCAACTTATTGATAATTTCTAAAGAAAACCAATAGAATTTTAGTTCAGAGAAATACGAATTTAATAGCTAAAAATACAATAAATTTAAATCACCAAATAATCAATTAAAATTAAAATGTATTCAGTACGTTTTATATGTGAATTAAAATAAATTGAATTTTCATGACACTTATTTTTAGATACAATTTATCCAAAAAATTGATAATTTAATGAAATTATTCTCATAAATATAAATTATTCGAAAGTTAAAAGTATATTTATAAATAATTCAAAAAGTTAAAAATAGATAAAAAACCAAATTTCAAAATTTAATTTAGTTCATGTGCTTCTAAAACGCTCGAAATAAATTTAGTTAAATAGTATATGAAAATTTCTGTCTCTTAAATAAAAAATATGGAGTAAAAATTGTTCAAATTTTGATTTACTATCAACTAATCGATAAAATTTGACGAGAAGTATGGAAATATGAAATTCGTTTAATGAAAGAAAAAAATTTAATATGAGTTAATGAAATAGATAAATTTAATATGAGTTAATGAAATAGATAAATTTAATATGAGTTAATGAAATAGATAAATTTAATATGAGTTAATGAAATAGATAAATTTAATATGAGTTAATGAAATAGATAAATTTAATATGAGTTAATGAAATAGATAAATACAAATAAAATTGTATAATAAATGAAATTGAAAATAAAAAAAACCATATAAATTTAATACTCATTTAAATTACCAGATTATCATAAAAATTTATTTGAAATACAATACGATTTTTTTCAAGAATACATAAAAAAAATAAACTGTGAAAAATTTATCAATATTATAAGTATATTTTGTTAAAAATTATTCAAAACTGTGAGTCATGATTGTTGTTGACATTTTATAATAAGCTTGAGAGGATGTAAATTAATTATTTTTGGTTTTTGAAATTTAAATAAAAAAATACTTTAGCGCCCATGATGTAAGTATATTTAAGAAATTAATTATACACAAATTCTAGTTTATAATATATTTGGTTTCTTTATAAAAAAAATTGTTATTTTATGATTTTTTAGAAATTATTAGAGGTTTTTTATTCAAAAATAATTTTCAATTCAATTTAAAATATTTGTATAACTGTAAGTATCAATTGCCTTGAAAAAGTTGTTCAATATAGACGATATAATGTTTTTAATTTAAATACTAAAAATCAAAATTCCATTTTTTTTTAAAAAATAAAAGTAATAAATTGCTAAATTTCTAAATAATGTTTATAAGCAGGGTATGTATCTAATTTGAATTTCAGTAAGGTTAAAATAATCCGATAATAAAATATATACCCGGCTAATATCTTTTAGTTTGTTATTATCATTAAAAATTTCTTTAAATTTTGCGATAAACTAAAAAATAGAAAGGAATGCTAAAAATATGAAAAAAAAGCCATTATTTTGATACAATATAAATATTAGTAAAATCATTGAAGAATTTTCTATTAATTTTATATATATCATGGCTTTTTTTTTTAATTTATTCAGAATATATATATAATTTGTAACTTGTTTATCAGATTCAAAAGAGTTCATTAAAATTTTTATTGTGAGAAATACTGTAATATTTATATATAAAATAATAAAAAACAAAAAAGAAAAAGAAAGAAAGAAAGATAGAAAGATAGAAAGATAGAAATTTTTTTTTTTGAAAATATGAATCTGAATTGAATTTAGGTTTGTAAAAAATAAAAAAAATTACAATAATTATATTTTGGAATTTAAAATTTGTGAATCTAAAAAAAAATCTTGTACAGAAAAGTATAAAAATTATTCAAAATTCAGAATATTTAACTGAGATTATCTTCTTTTCCACAGAAAGTTTCACTTTTAATGAATTATTTTTTTACCTATCGATTCTCTAGAGATTGAAAAACTTATAAAAAAAATATCACCTTTTTTTTTTTACAAGACGATCGATTATACTATAAAACAATGTAAAATACACCCTATAATGATTTATATATATTTTAATAAACTGGACTGCAAAAAATAAGTTTATTTTAATCACGATAATTTCCGTATTTAAATCAAAAATATAAGCCGAAATGTTCAACTAGATTGAAGAAATTAAAAAAAATTCATATCTTTGAAAACAGATAATTTTTTATATGCTACCTGAATCAAATTATTTATGAATATATATTATACAGTAAATCATTTATTATTTCTTAATTAAAAATAAATTGCATTTCAAAAATTATCGAAACTTTTTTTTGTTATCATTTAAAACGTTTAGAAATTTTTGATATAAATAAATTTTCGTACGACTTTTAGAGTTGTTTTTTTTATATAAATACAAATTATATTCTTCGCCCTTAGTAATTAACTAGTAAATATAATTCCAAAAAAAATTAATAGAATGTTTAATTTTATCTTGCCATCGGAAATAAAACTCATAAGGAAAGTACGTGCATTAAAAGAATATTTAAAAGTTGTGAATTTCTTTCCTGATAATAAATATGTAATATATTGTAATTAATAGACCATAAAGTACTCTTGATATAAAAATATATTTTATTTTTAAATTTAATAAAGAATTCGGTCATTTTTACTCGTGACACTTCATTCTATTAATTCCATATAAAATTTAGAAATCTTGTTTTTTTTTTTAAATTATTTAATAGTATTCAAAAAGTAATGAAAATAGTTATGAAAATAATTTTATCAATCATTAATGTGGAATTTAGTTTTATGCTAAGTAAAATAAGCTATTTTTAATTATTACTAAACATTAAGATATTATAGTCATGATAGATAGCTGATTAGTTAATATCTGTGAATTTTTATATTATTTCTTTTAAAAAATATTAATATTCGAAGAATATTTTGGATATAGTGCTAAAGGTTTTTTGTTTATATAAATCTTCTATATTTTATTATAATCCATAAAGTATAAAGAGAAATTTTCGGCTTTTATATTTGATTTTCTATAGAATAAAAATGAAAATAAAAAAATTTTATAATTTAATTGCGAAATATAAAAAATTGTAAAATTGAAAAATTTCAATCAGAACAAGTTCATTTTTCTCTTTCAATTTTATTTGTACTATCTATATTGATATTTAGCCTAAGCATTTCCAGGAAGCATTTGCATTTTTCATACATATAGAAATACTTAATCAGATGAAGAACCAAATATATCTTCTGAGTTCAGCATTTCCGATAAATAGAGGTTAGTAATAAAAACCTTAAATTTAATTTAAATTTTTAATGATTTTTAGAGTTATTGATTTACAGAACAAATATTCTAGTTAGATAATTCGAAAAGGTTTTATATTACTGAATGTTGATGCTTAATAGTAATAGTTTTAGAAGAATATAATATAATAATCAACTTGAATGGTAAAGTATAATTTTAAAAATTAATATATAGAGACCGGTTTATTTCCAATATGCAAAAATTATCGAAAATTTATCAAAGCTCATCTAAATACTAGATTATATAATCTACTACTAAATAATTTACCGCTTATACATTTAACTTATAGTCACAATAAATTCCTTTGCGGTATTAATAAAAATTTTAGCCCGTGCTAGTTAAAATAAAAAAATAAAAGCACACAAAATAGTTTATTTTATTATAAAATCTTATATAAAATGAAACTAAAAATAGTATTCATTATTTTTAAAAGATGTAATATTACGTTGAAACCAAACAAACTCAAACTCGAATTCAAAATATTACACTTTTAACTGTGAAAAATAATTGTAAAAAATACGAATTCGAGTCTCAAAAAACAAAAAAGAACCCCGAAAAACACAGAAGAAATATATGAATCTTCAATGTATAATAGTAAATATTCCAGAAAAAATTTTCAAAATATAACACTTTATATGAGCAATAAATATGGCTATGGATATTATAATTTTTTATTGGATTTATGGCTAATACTTGATTTAAAAGTAATCGATTTTTATTAAAAAATCTGTACGTCTTATTATAAGATCAAAATTAAATCAAATTATCTTTTTAAATAGGCTTAAAATTGGTTTTTTTTAAACTTCTGAGAATTATAAATAGGTTTTATTAAATTTTTAAGTTGAATATCTTTAATAATAGAAACCTTTTATAAATTATACTTATTGCACCTGAATCTATGTAAAAATATTAATAGGTATTGATTTTAAATATAAAACTCTAAATTTCGTTTTTTTTACTTTGAAAAACCATAATTTCTCTAAACCAAACATTAACTGATTTCAATATATATTAAAAAGTTTCTATATCTACATAGAATCAGATAGATTCAATTTTCATTCAAAAATATGTTTTAATACATTTAAAATATTTTTGTCAAATAATTTTAGAGTAAATATAAATCCTTTAAAATACTGTTTTTATATATTTATTTTAAAATTATATTGATGATTAAAAAGTAAGGATAAAATAGCTATTTAAAGATGATTACGGGGTTTTTTATTGAATTATTTTTATTTAGAGAATTAGCAGATGCTATATAATTTGGGTTTATAATGGGATACATTCAATGGGGGTTTATTAAAGGGAGTTGTATATTCGATTATATGAATATTCGTTTTTATTTTGAAAAATATTTGCAGTTGCATGAATAAAAAGCATATTAATAATATAATAACCAAAAAAAAAAATTACAGGGCAGTATAAATCAAATTTTGGGTATCTTAGGGGAGAAATTTCTTAAATTATACCTCCAGTTTAATAGATGGTGCAAATAGGAAAAAAAAAATTAAGCTGTTTTTTTTTTAGTTGTACAATAATAATCAGTTCTCTAAACATGTTTTTTAAATTGTCTACTTTTTATTAAAATCTTAAAAAGTTATTATACATTTCCCCCTTTTGTTATTTTAGATACGGTTTTAAATTATAAAAATCTCGAGCTATGAGTTCTATGTATAACTAAAATAAATATTAACATCGTACTTTAGTTATTCACACCAACGTAGACTTGAATAATTCTATTTTTTAGTTTATTGTTTATATTTCGAAAATTTTGAATTCGAGTGCTAATATTGAAAACAGTATAAACAATTCGGTTTTAAATATGGTATTTCATATTTAATTCTTAATGGCATCCAGTTGATTTCAAGAATTTTTAACTATAGTATTCTAATTTTAGTCATCTTAACGTATTTATATCGATGGTTTTCGCATTCTAGATATTGAAATATGATGCAATTTATAGAAGTTTAAATAAATTTTTTTTATTTTGCTGTTATGAGGTCATTATAAACCCAAAATTTTTTATCAGTATTTCATCTCATTTTATGAGTTTTTAAAAACGCTTTAACTAAAAAATTATTAAATTTTGTTAAGCAAAAAACTCCAATTTTTTATTTACTATGTATAATTGAAAACATCATATGATTATGTTATATTTCTTGTACATAATTAAATTTAGAAAAAACAGTTTAATGCAATATCAAGTATGCTAATATGTACGATTTAGAATGAAGAGAGTACTTTGTTTCTAATAGTAAAATTGATATTAAGGAGTTTTTTTCTTTTTTTTTTTTTAGGCTCAGATTTTATTAACATAAAAAACAGCTAAATTAATAAATATATAATAGTCTAATTAATTGTAAAAATCCTCTAGCGGTCTACCGCCTTATTACCCTATGAGCATTGCTTCTAGTTGAGCTTATTGAGCTAAAAAATTAATATCGTTCGCTGGATTGAAAATGATTTTCAATTTCTCATAGATTTATCTGTTACAAAAAGATTGGTGATTTACCATTATAAGATTCAGTCAATTTAGGAATATTTTATTATGAAGCTTTAGACTAAAATATTTCGAACATTCAGAGATCTTCATATTATATAATTTTTTCAAACAAGTTTATTCCTAGATTATAGCTTAACCCATTCCTGTCCAACACATTTTAAAAAAATTAAATTTATTATTCGTTTATGATTTTTAAGTAAATCTATTATCTGCTGTTATTTTAAATTAAACCAATAAATGAAAATGAAGCGGAATTAATGTGGTTTAATGGAACACAATTGGCTTTATTTGGTAGATCAAAAACAATCTACTGCCCGAGAATGGGTTAATACATTTTATAAAAAAATATTTTACGCGAAAAAATGAAAATTAGGCCAATAAAACAAGAAAAGAAATTTTTTACAAAATTGCACAAGATTATAACATTATTATAGGCCATAAAAATTTGTATGATATGGAAAAATTATATGAAACAGCGGCCAATTTTATATATATTTGCATGATATTAGTGCTTCACACAAACCCAAGTATGCTTATTAAATATCAATCCAATAAATTTGGGCCAAACCAAATCCTGTTATGGTTTTAGCAATATTTGGCCCAATGAGCACTGCTGAAAAAATTGGAAAATTTAATTAGTCCATGTTTACGCCACTGCAATAATTTGATTTAGAATTTTTAAATTTTCTTGAGGTGTATCATGATTTTTTTTTTAATTAATCATGTTACGGATTGAAGAAATCTGGTATACTAATTTATAAACTGAATATTTAGTATATCTAGGCAACACTAGGAAATGTGCATTTATAGGTGTATATTTCAACGAGTGGAACTTATAATACTAAATTCTTATTAGTCATCAGGTTTGCTTTCACTTATAAGTTTTATTAACTAATTTAATCGAATCAAATAACTGAATAAAACAATAGTTTTATCTACTCCACACTATCAGATAAAGTTTATTATCATAATATTTCTGATTCTCATGAGAGCTTCCCAGATAAAAGACACTTTATTTGAAATATAATATTAGGCTGTTTTTTGAATGCAAAATATCGTAGATAAATATAATTTCAAAAATGGCAAATCTTAGGATTAAAATGGGCTAGTTCATAATACCTTGGTTTATTTTTGCATTAAAAATATTTTTCTAAGTATCAACCTTTTTAATGCTAGGTAAAGCCGGTTTATGGAATATTTTACACCAGGACAGATTGTGATAAATAGAGTACAATTCGCTTCGGATTCCATTTTTTATAGCAATTTTTCAAAGTCTTGTATATAAATAAATTTCAAGCATTTTTATTCGTTCATTCTCAAGGAAACATAATTTGTGTTGTTGTATTCAGTTCTTGGCCAATAAGTGTTTATTATCTTTTTATAGCCAATAGTTAAGTACGAAAATACGAAAAAAGTTAACAATAATTCTTATGAGAAAATATCTAATGGAAAAATTTAAAGTTTATCCAAAGTTTGTCGAAAACTACCTTCTTTCAATCAAATGATGTAAAATGGAACATAACCACACAATATACGAAGCTGAAGAACTTGAATCAAAAATAAAATTACTAAACTTATCAAAAAATTCTATAGAAACTACTAATACTTACCCAAGATATAGCGATAGATCCCTTTTTAGCGACACAGAGAAATTCGATATAGAGAATCCAAATATAAAAAGCAAAAATGTGTAATTTATTCAAGCATTTTGTAGTTTTAGTTATATATAAATATAACTGAGGTTTTTCTTTATACAGCTTTAGCTGTTTAGATCCACTTTCATCCGATCAAACGCCGATTGATTTAAGGATATCTAGCGCTATCCTAAAGAAATTACAAGATATTGTTATAAACTCTTCCGATACCGATGAATATTTCATAGGTTTTTTAATAGGCCTAATCGATACAAATTTAGATTGCACTATTTTGGATAGATTAGACAAGGGCACATTTAATAATGGAATTAAAGTTCCTTTTCTTCATAACAAAAATGAAACAGCCGTTCCCGTAATTTATATTGATTTTATATTAAATATACCTTATTTTTTTACTGATTTTTATGTTGTTATTAGGTATTTATCAAAAACTCTAAAGCTTCTCATTTTATATTTGATGTAAGGATTTTTCGCCTTTACCTATTTTTCATTACACAATACTTTAATTTTTTTTTTTTTTTTAGAAAACAACATTTATTGCAAAGTACTTGATAATAGTTAATAATCCAAAAAATCCTGAGCTCAACTGTAAACATAATTTTCTTTTATCGTATAATTATTTTTACATGTTTTATTTGTACAGTTTTTATTTAAATATGGTATATTATTCTCTTAGTATATATCCATGAGCCCGATTTTGAAATTGCCCAAATAAGCGCCGATAAAATACGAATATCAAATATACATACTTTTTTTAATAATAAGATTTTAGAAAAAAAAACAGGTTTTGGGTAGCTAATCTATTTCAGTTATACAAATATTCATTTATAATATTTTTTAATTAGTATACACAAGTTCTTTTACTAAAAAGCAAATTGTAATTTCTTCTCAAATTTAGGCCAATTATTAATTCAAGAAATGAATTGAACCTAGAGTACTCAGGTGATATTCAAACATCAGATGGATTGTAAGATTAATATATATATTAAATGTAGTTTTATTATCAACTATAACTTAAATAATACTCTTGTATTTTTAGATGGATAGTTTATAATAGCGCCTATTACCATTACATTTTATATTTATTTTCGCTGTTTGACCATCAATGCCACTTTTTTCTAGCCATTTTCTATCTCAACAAAAATAACAGCCCCTTCAATTTTTATACTTATCTATTCAGATCTAATGTAAGCCTAAAAATTAAACCACAATTTTTTTTTAATTGTCTACTAAAATAGCCATTGTAGTTAGTTCATTTAACTATTTCATTAATATTTGTTTTATAAACTTTTGCTTTTATTAATCGTTAGGCTAAAAATAATTATATTTACGAAAAAAAAATATTAGCTGCCAGAATTTCTATCTTATTAAACAATAGCAATGGCTTTGAGAACTTACGCAAGCATTCTATTTCATTGCCGATATCCCTTAAAAATATAGAAAATCCAACAAAATTTGCAGCAGTAAATAAAAAAAAAAGTGATTATTCATTTTTTGAACAAGTCGAAGAAAGTAAAATGGAATTTTTTCCTAATCAACTCTCCGCAAAATATGAATGCACTAGACCAAAAGATGTATTTGAAATTGGTGATAAAGTTCAATTTATTAGCCCAAATAATCCAGCTCAAATTTTTCAAGTGAATGAGTTTCCCAAAAAAAATGCTTTTAAAGATATGTCCTCTTTATGTGAATTATCTTTGGAGCCTTCAAAGTTTTATAATGAAATAGATAGAACGAATATTGATTACCCTAATATAATTACCCAACCAAAAAATCATAAAAACGAAAAATTCAATAGTATAAACCCATCAATTGACAACTTACTATTTAAAGATCAATCAAACAGATCATATAGCACGGACACTTTTAACATGACAGAATCAGTCTTGGAATTAAAAGAACCTGACGACACTTTTATTTCGCAATTAAAAGAACATAATAATAATTTAAAAAAGCAAGTTATCAAAAATAATATTCTTATCGATAATGTAAGTAAAAACTTATAGAAATTTACATTAACTATCATTTAATATTTTTTATTTAAATAATTTAGGCTACTTTAAATAAAGCGCTAATGAGAAAACATCAATGCATTGGATACGAAAAAGACCTTCTAAGGTCGAAAAAGGCTAGTTCGTCAATAACATCAAGATTACGCAGTAAAAATGGCGAGTTTTCCAAATTTGAAATAAATTACACACCAGATATACAATCAAAAAAGTCAAACATTCACAAAAGTGGAAATAGATTTAGAAATTATAAGCAGAATAAAGGGCTTTTAATCAACGCTATCAAAAAGGTAACCTCTCCGGTAACCAAAGGTGTGACAGAAAAGAAGAGCTACTCGGATTTACGGCCAAATAATTTAAATTCTAGCATCAGTTTATTTTTCAAAAATCAG
>LSSN01000787.1:9684-31669 GCA_001970855.1 Smittium culicis | reverse complement strand
TTTTTTATGCCTTGCACCAAATTTCTATTTTTTTAGTTTATTTACCGCGTATTTTCTACTATTGTTATCGTACCAATAAAATTCCGTGATTAAAAAAAAAAAGTAACATTTTGGAATCTATTGAATAGTAATAATCTTATATATAAATTATTAATATAAAAATGTTACATTAACAACGATCTTAACCAAAAATTCTATTAAATAATGCGGAGAACAGTATTATATAAGAATCTAAACAAGTTCCGCAGGATAAAATCGCTTAAGAAAAAAAAATATCGAAAGGTGACTGAATATTTAATCGATAATCCAATTATTCCCAATTTCAAAAAATATACCTAACATAAAAAAGTCTTGAAAAAAGTTGATAAAAAACCTAAAAGACAGAATTAATAAAATTTTTTTATTTAAATAAATAAAAAGCTGGAAAATAGACCATTAGTACTACCTACAAAATTGAGTATGAGAGTATCGGGGCTATGGAGAAATTGATAAGATTGAGTAAAACACACTTCAAATAAGCAAAAGACAATGAAAGCATAAACGAAAATTATAATTGAATGAAAGCCAAAAACGGAACTGAAAAAATCAATGACTATAAATCGAAAAAATATTGATTCTTAATAAAAAAATAGGAAAGATTTGATATTTTAGAAGAGTTAGTCAATCAATGGTATCCCGCGAAATCTAAAAAAAAACAAGCTCAAAAAATAGATATAACAACTGTTAATGCAGAAGAAGTATCGACTAGTTGAAAAAAAAGTAGAATTATTATTTTTTATCTTAATAATAAAATTATAAATATTTTTTCATTAAAAAGTAACTGTAAAATATTTAGATATAAGCTTTTATATCAATTATTTAGATGGAGATTTAAATTGATCTAATTATAAGCTAAAATAATTAGCCTAAAATAACAAAAATTTCAGATACAAAAAATTTTCTAATAGGAGAATCAAAAATAGTTTTATCTGGATTATCGAATAAAATTAAACAAAAAAAAAAACGATTTATACCCGCCAAAAAATGTAAAGGATAGAATAAATTATTATAAATAGTCAATAACAAATTAACAAAAAATAAAATAATCCGTGAAATTATGGTAACGAGTGATATGAAAATGGTAGAAAATGAACAATGGGGTACGAGTCCCACCTCTAAAATAAAATTCAATAAAAAAAAAATTATAATTTTCTGGAGAAACCTAGTGCCCTCATTCAATTTAGTGAATTTAATAGGCGAATTAAAAAAAGAGTGAAAACATCTACACACAGAAGGACTGCTCTTGATGATAAAAATGAAGAATTTATCAAAAATCGGTTGCAAGAAATGTATTAAATGAATTCACGATTTAAAATATAGGCTCAATGGAATTTTCAGATCAAAAATAAACATTAAATTATATTTTTCGAATAAAATTAAAAAAATTCATATCGTTTTTGAAAACAAAAAACCAAAACTATTAAATATAAAAAAAATACACACTAACTAAATGCAAAGTATAATATAATAGATGTATAGATGGTATTGAGAAAAGAAATAAAAAAACAATGTTCATTTCCCTCTGTATTCATTGAAATAAAAAACTAAATAACTAAAATAATATTTAAAAAGAGCAGAAATTGGGATTTAATTCAATATTTTATTGAAACGTGATTCAAGCTACAGTTCATCCACCTTGGGGGTACTCAAATAAACTCAGAAAATATAGGACTATAAAAATTAATCTTATTTGTAAGTTTCAAAACGCGGGTAAAATCGCAAATATTTTTCTCTTTAGGGTGTATTAGCATAAAAAACTCCAAATTTGCTGTCCTTTATGTCGGTAGGTTAAAAAGAGCTAAAACTACTTATGCAAGATAGGTGGTTTATTATTAATGGTTTGTTAATACGTTACTTGATATGAGTACTTTATCTTGAATAAAACTATACATGTATTTTTCAATGACAGTTTATTTTTAAAAAAATTTATAAAAAAGAATTATTTATTATAAATTATGCCTAAAATCTTACCACTAATGATATAAAAAGCAAATCGAGATAATATTGATACAAGCAAATCCTAAAGGTAGAATTATATCAAAAACCTTTAGAGTATAACTCAAACTGAATTGGTAGATTGTAACCAGATAAATTATTTTAACAATTTTATAATTATAAATTATCAGCACAGGATTAGATGTCATTAAGTCAGCTATTTAAGGGACCTCATACCTTAAAGTAAAATATTGAGTGGCAGGATTTGTATACTTTTATCTTTATATAAAAAAGATATGATGTAAATATATAGCTAGAAAATACATATCAAAATTAAAATAGAATCGGTTCAACATAGTACTGTAGTGTAATTTTGGTAATTCAATAATTACTATAATATACTGGAAGGAGTATTTCGCAATCTAAACTATTTACGTGATATTTTAATACCTCGCTAACAAAGACCGACCATAGATATTAAATAGGAGTTCTAAATAGCAAAATATTCCTGAAAAAATACAATATTGGTTTCTAAAAGTAGAAGGAGCTGAAAATTAGCCAATTGATAAAATCTTTATCATGAAAAATCCTTAGATATGTATATATCTAGTATATAACTATTATATCATATCACGCCTTATAGATTAAAAATAAATAATAAATTTGTATCTTATAATGTATTCATAAAAGGAGTATCCTGTAATGGTACTATTGCTATACTTTTTCTGGATATTTATTAAAATTATTGGCTAAATCTGAGTCAAAATTGCTAATCGCTTATAAGCATTGGCTAAAATTACAGGTTACTGACCAATAGCATTAAGCTTAACATTGATAGTAGTGTAAACAAAGCCGTCCAATAATTGTATGAAAATAAGTAAATAGAATACACCAATACATGTTCTTATCCCAAAAATCAGCAATAAATAATTTGAACTAAGCAATCGAAAATATAAATATTGGATTATAAAATTCAAGTTGTATATTCTCTCTCTAGGAATTATATTTATTTTTAATAAAAAAATTTTACGAGTTAACAAAAATATCAACAAACTAATAATCAATAATGGAAACTGAAGGCTGGGATTCTGGACAAGTATATGTTAGAAGTGTATTCCCTGGAGAGCCAAACTCCAGAGCTAACCAAAATACTGTGCAAGAGCTCTACGACTTTATCCAGAATTTTAGAGACGGGAACGTATTTTTATATAGGTATTTTTACACTAAATTTATCTCAGCCATTCTATTTCATACTAATATTATTTATTTAATACATTTTTGTTTTATAAGATTTCAATTCAATTTTATTATGTGGATTTTTTTAAATTATTTATGTATTTATTTTATAATATTACCCACATAGAGAACAACTCAGATCCAACTTATCTGTAAATCGCCCTTATCTGAAAGTTGATCTGCAAGATATAACCAACTATGATGCTGTAATTTCTCAGAAGATTGTTAGTAATCCTACTGAGATTCTTGCTATGTTTGAGGAGGCTGCCTATATTTCAGCGAAAAATATGTCTATTTCTCCTGAGGATGACCAAAAACCTATTCCTAAAATTCAAATAGAGCTAGTTTCCAAAGATACTGTTTTAAGCCTTAGAGATTTAAACGTATTTTATTCATATTCCTATAAAAATCACACCTTGATCAGCTATTTATTTAAATGCTATCTTTTAAATTTTTTCTTATCAAACTTCGCTTGTTATTATACTTATATTTAGTCTGCACACGTTTCAAAGCTTGTATGTGTCTCTGGTCTCATAATTGGAGCCTCTACCCTATCCTCGAAGGCTACTTTTGTTTATCTCCAGTGTAAGAACTGTAAGCACATCAAAATCATTCCAGTAGCTGGAGGTTACTCAGGAGTTACCATTCCAAGAATTTGCGACAAGTAAAACATTATAATTATATTACTATATAATACACCATCATTCTAATTATATTTTATTATATTTACAAACTAGACCACAAACTCAAGATGCTGAAAAATGTCCCTTAGACCCTTACGAAATTATTCCTGACAAATGTATATTTGTTGATCAACAAACTTTAAAATTACAAGAATCCCCTGATTTCATTCCTGTTGGCGAGCTTCCTCGTCATTTAGTAATGAGCTGTGATAGGTAATACTATTTACCCTAATTTATTTATGTACCATAATTCAAGCCAGTATTGGAGCTTATTTTTACTATTTAAAAGGATTTATTGTATTACTATAAATTATCGAAGAATAAGATGTTTACAGCAAGTAAATCAAACGCTCAATTCTTTTTATTAAATAGGAATCTAGTTAATCAAGTATTTCCTGGCGCTCGAGTTAAAATAACTGGGATTTTTTCAGTCTACCAGAATAAAGCTGGAGTATGTTATAATTTTAACTCGATTAATAATGCATACTATATCTCACTTTTTTTTGAAAACCCCTGCAAAAATTTTATTATTTTTCTAAAGATGTTTATTTCTTCTAATAATAATTAGGGATCTTCTGGCGCAGTAGCTATAAGAAACCCATATCTAAGGATTGTTGGGATGGAGGTCCTTAAAAGCGGAAATAGCAGTGCTTCAAAAACTTTCTCTCCAGAGGAAGAAAATGAAATGCTAGCAATTAGTAGAATACCCAATATTTATCGTGTATTCGCTGACAGTATAGCACCTTCTATCTTTGGAAATTCTGGTATTATCTTGTTAAAATTTATATATTTCCAATGAAATATAATATAATTTCTATTCATTATTATTATTATTTGCTATTTAGATATCAAAAAGGCGATAACTTGTTTGCTCTTTGGTGGATCAAAAAAAGTACTGCCTGATGGAATGAGAATTCGTGGAGATATCAACGTATTACTCCTTGGCGACCCGGGTACTGCCAAAAGTCAACTTTTAAAATTCGTAGAAAAGGTAAGATTACAATTTTATTTTTTAAAATTTACTTGTATCTCAATAAAAAAAAATTTTTTTATACCCATTTAATAACTATCATGAAATTCAGGTTGCCCCGATTTCTATTTACACATCTGGCAAAGGAAGTAGTGCTGCAGGTCTAACAGCATCTGTAATTAAAGACCCAACAACCGTAAGACAAATAATGATGCATTAATTTAAATTTTACTAATATAATGCTTTCAATATTCATTTATATTTACATAACTATTCTATATTTCTTTATATCAATTTTGTTCTATATTTATTACCTAGAGAGAGCTTTACCTCGAGGGTGGTGCTATGGTTTTGGCTGATGGAGGAGTTGTTTGTATCGATGAGTTTGATAAGATGAGAGATGAGGATAGGGTTGCTATCCACGAAGCTATGGAGCAGCAAACTATTTCTATTGCTAAAGCAGGTATAACAACAGTCCTTAACGCTAGGTCATCAGTTTTAGCCGCTGCTAACCCTGTCTTTGGTAGATACGATGATACAAAAGCTCCAGGAGATGTAAAAATTTCAAATTATTTAATAATTTTATCATAAAATACCTTAGCTTATCTAATAAACAAATTAATAATTTATTTTTTTTATTAGAATATCGATTTTCAAACTACCATTTTGTCCAGATTTGATTGTATATTTATTGTAAAAGACGAGCACAACGAAGCAAGAGATAGGGTAATTACAATTTATTTATAAAAATAATATTTTTTATTTAGCCCTTTTTATTTTGTAAATTAGACTATTGCAAAGCATGTTTTACAAATTCATGCTAGCGGAGCAATTCAAGAGACTGCAGAAGGGGAGCTAAGCTTAAATCAAATGGCTAGATATTTAACATACTGTAGATCGTAAGATTTCTTTCATACCTTTTACCTATATTGATTCACAATTTTATGTTTTAACAAATTTTATCTATTACAGAAAATGCGCACCAAGGCTTACACCACAAGCAGCTGAAAGACTTGGAAGTTTTTTCGTTACGATGAGAAGCCAGATTAGTAGAATCGAGCGTGATTCCTCTGAAAGATCTACAATTCCTATTACAGTTCGGTAATCTAATTTAAATTATTACTAATAGTTCTTTATATAAAAATATTGTTATAATTTTACTAAATCCAAAAATTATTCACTAAGATGTTAAATCAACTATTTTGATTCAAGATATTTACTAAACTCATAATAACTAATTTTTTTATATTTCAAATATAAATAATATAGTCAGCTAGAAGCTGTAGTTCGCCTTTCGGAGTCTTTAGCAAAAATCAGCCTTTTACCAGTGTGTACTGTTGAGCATGTTGAAGAAGCTATACGACTATTCAGAGTTTCTACTGTTGACGCAGCTCAATCAACTACAGGTATGACTTTTCTAATTATTCTACATTTTTTATTATATACATCATGTTTTTACTTGGCAAAAAAAAAAAATTTCCAAAATTTTATCTTTAAAGTATTTTCTATTTATAATCAATTTTAATGTATTTTAATATTAGTTGACGGGATTACGCGTAGTGAACTTGTAAATGAAATGAGAAAAATTGAGACTGAAATACGTAGAAGACTTCCCGTTGGGTCTCAATTACCAGTGAAGGTTTTAAAAGCAGATTTTACTCGCCAAGTAATATTCTCTCAATTATCGATAACATATTATAGATTTATGAATCCGTATTTATTTGATTGTATTTTTTAAAATTCTTCTAGGGATATTCTCAACACGCCATAGATCATACAATATTTTCACTTGTAAGACAAGATACTCTCCAATACAAAAATCAGAGAGCCCTTATCCAGAGAGTCGGAGCATAAATTTTTTTTTTCCAACCTTTATCAAATACTCATTATTTACGTAAAAAAAATATACATACTTTCCATTTATTGTTTATAAATATATTTGTTCTTAAAATTATTAATCACGAAATATATAAAGCCTTGAATCAATTTCTTAGCTCAAATTTTTTATACTTATAATCTACAAAACTAAATTTTGGAACCAATCCCCTTGACTCGACGCCTAACAGGTCCTGAGGCCTAACAGAGCCAATGCGGAGTTGGCTGAGCGAATTTTTTAAATTATACTTTTTGAGGGAGCTCTCTCACTTCCATAAGAATTTTTCTGGAATTATCCAATAATAACGTTTGAAATTTTTTTAGACGTAAAAGTGCCTGAATTGGAAGAAAAAATACCAGGACTGTTATTTGGTGATGATGCATTAATTTTAACCGATTCTGAAATATCGCTCAAAAAATATTTTTTGAAACTTAATTTATGGGCTGAGAAATGGAAAATGAAAATCAACAATAAGAAATGCGGAGTCATTCCTGTAGATGCAGCAGTTGAATCGCAAATATTTATTCAAAAAAAACATATTCAAACTGTCGATGGGTATACATAACTTGGGCTTAAATTCAACAAAAATTGGACCCACAAGGATAATTCAAAAATATAGCCGAAAAGGCCAGAAGAGCGCTATACTCTAGCTATTTTTTTCTTTAAACGGCAGGATATACCGAATAAATTCAAAGTAATGGCTGTCAAAGGGATCATAATCCCAATTTTCACATATGGGAGTGAGCTGATTGGAATTTCTGCAGTGCGCTGCTGATCGCTCCATAAAGTCGCAGATGAAGCCACCAGGATAGCAACGAACGTTGGAAAATCTACTGTAATGAACCGATTGAGGACCGAGATGAGCATTGCTCAAATAAATACTAAGTCCTCAATAGCACGCGAACGAGCATACCAAAACCTCAGCTTAATATGGGCGAGAATAGCATAAATAGAGCTACTCTGAACATGAATTACAAAATTATAAATGTTCCCATGATGAATAGCAAAGAAATGTACGCGACTAGCTACAAATGATGCTCAAATCTGTTCAATAAAAGTTTGAAGATGAGTACAACCAAAAAAAAACTATGTTTTAAAGAGTATTGAAAAAATTTAAATCAATAATATCACTATGAAAAACATTACACAGCAGGAAATGACATATTTGAATTGTATTAGCGCTCAAATATCCCGTAATTCAAACTTTTATAATTTATATTTTTAAAATAAGAATCGGATCTTACGTAAATTATTTCCAATTTCCGATGTTGGAATTGTTTTTGATATATAAAATTGGATAATATTCAGTAAAAAGAAAATGCCTGAAATTGTGAGCATGTATTAGTTGAATACAGATGTTATACAGCAGAAATCTGTTTTAGAATATTTTATTTTTCATAAAGTGAAATCGTATTCATATCTACTGTCAATAATGCGTTAATTGATCGTGTGCTTTTTTTTCATTATGTGCCTATTTTTATTTTACTTAGCCAGTTTTGTTAAATTAATTATTTATTATTGAATTTGTAATTTTTTATTTAGACCAGAAATTATGAAAGTATTATGAGGTAAATATTTTTTCTATTTTTTTACAATAAAGGCTGATTAAATTCTATAAATAAAACATGCTTTATTTTTAATTGAATACAATTATGAAATGCAATT
The DNA here is from genome assembly GCA_001970855.1 of Smittium culicis. NCBI lineage: Eukaryota > Fungi > Kickxellomycota > Harpellomycetes > Harpellales > Legeriomycetaceae > Smittium > Smittium culicis. Next base: position 23,265 of record LSSN01000787.1, on the reverse strand, counting down.
GTGATGTTTCTTTTAAAAAAGAATAAAAAAGAATATTTTTATTAATGGTATAAAATCCTCTAGGAAATTTCAACTAAATCTTTCTACGAAAAAATGTTAAATATTCACAACCTCAGGTAATGCATTAAAATCAGATATTGACTATAATCAGTTACAATTATTTACATTTTTAATATAACTATTGATTTATTAGCATTTCTTTGTTAAAAAAAATTACATAAAATCCTTTCTAAAATAAAAAAATTAATCTCAATACTGTTGTTAATTAAAATTTTATAATTAAGAGCGAGTTTTTATATAGTTTAATACAATACAAGCCCCATTAAATAAGTCCTGTAAATTAATGAAAATCCACAAGTATAATAATTTAATTAAAAAATTAAGAGGTGTATGCTCAATTTATTTTTAAAATAATATTTGATGTTAAAATGGCTATATTATGAATCAAAAATGAATCTTATAAATTTTTTATTTACAAGTCAACTTTTTTCAAAAATTTTCTTCAACTAATTATCTCACAAAAATTCAAAATAATAAAATATTTAAAAAGATATGAAAAAATCTTACCAGTATAAAAAAGTTAATTATTAATGTATAATGTATAACATAATAAATTGAATTATAATGAATTTAATTGTAAAAAGAAAATATGATAAATTAAAATATTTCAGTGGGAGGACTGCTAATAAAATAAATAAATAAATACAAAACATTTTTTCATAGCCGATTTCAAAATCTTTTTAAATATTTATATATGATTTATAATTATAAGTCTAAAGATATTTTTATATTATTAGAATAAATTTCTCCCTATTTATCTCTTTTTTATTAAAAACAATATTAAAATTTGCAACTAACTTTTATTTGTTCTTTTAATATGTTTTATATGAATACCTCACTGAATATATAGTAATCCTTTATATTTTATAAGAGTTATCATACAAAATAGCTTCAAAAATATTCAAGATACTTTAAAATACTATTATAGTGTTTCCTAAATATGATTTTCGAAGTTATCTAGTTCTTAACCAATGATATACATACTATTATTTTGGGAAAAGTTTTTGCATAAAATTTTTTTATTATCTCTAATATTGTCTACTATGATGCTAGCACTGCACAAATAGCTTTTTGATATTCCAATCCAATAATATATATTATTTTAAAAATATTTAAATGTATTAATCATGTCTTCGAATAGAAAAAACAATTTATTATAGTTGCGTGGCGCATTTTTCGAAGAAAATTTTATATTCATATCTATTTTTTAGTTTACAATTAATTGAAAAGCATTTAAATTTATTATTTAAAATTTAATAAATAGCTCTATATATTAGATTATTCAATGAATTTTTTTATTATATAAATTTATGATAATTATAAATCAAAAATATGATTATAAATTAATAATTTAAATTTGGGATTTTTTGTACCACAATAATAAAATAATTTCATCTAACAGGATTTTAATTTTTTTTTTCTTCCATTATGAATAAGAATTTCAGTAAATAGTTTTAATTATTTAATATTATATCAGTGTTATAAAAATTATAAATATATATTTCGCAAAATATAAATATGTCAAGACATAAAAAAATAAGGATAAGAAACGTAGTTGAAATTATCGCAGGAGCAAAACACCAACAATAAATTTCTATCTATTAAAAAATAGCCATATTTTCAAAATATCACCAAAAAAAATAAAGCGAAAGATCTTTTTTTTTTTTTTTAAAAATTTCAGAATTTTTTGCATAAATAGAATTTTTATTACTTGTTTTCTTTTTTTGACTATAATTAGTGATTGATATCAAGAATATTGAATTAAAAATTTATTAAATTTAGTACCATTACATTCATGCTGAAAACAGCTAAAGAGGTACATCATCAAAATTTTATACAACTGTCACTATTTCATCTTCGTCTATATCATTAGTCAAATATTGTAGTTAATTAATCAAAGTTATAAATGACGTGGTATCATATTTATTTATTTTGATATAGATAGAAGTTATTACTTATAGGTTTAAAATAAATAATAATATATCATAAAAATATATCAGTTTTAATGCAATAATAAAATATAATAGTACTCTATTATATATATAAAAAATTTACGCTTGATTTTATTCGATATAGAAAAATTATTTATAAGAAATTACAATTAAAAATTTAAATTATATTATATAAACCTACATTTAGTGGGAATCGTAATAAAATTCTCCCAAAATGAGTTTTATACCCTATTTGTAGATTTTATACCCCATTTTTTTTATAAAAAATTCTTGACTAATTTAATACTTTAACTATATAAAATAAGTGAATGAAAGGATAAATTTCCATCGAAATAAAATATAAATAGGGATGGTTAAAAATGAAATAAATATCAAATTATTGTCATTATAATAGAAAGTGAAAATAAAAAAAATAGATTCAAGAAATATATATAAATGCTAAAAAAAAACTTTTTTAAAAATTATTATAGATAAATGTCAATGATTATTTAAATATACAAGTATGGATTAAATTAAAGAGATTATAAAACTTTTTTAATATATAATAATATATATAAATAGATTTATTATTGATAAAAAGATGAATTAATCAGAAAGATGTTAGAATCGGACAAAATAGGATTAAAGATAATTGAAGAATATATGTTTTCTTTGTAGATTAACTAATTTTATTGAATGCGTGATTGAGCGAAATATGATGGATATTATATATTGATGGTTATGGATGAATATATCTTATTTTTAAATTTGATTTTAGATTGATTAAATCTAATGTATTGTTGTATTTGTTTAATTTTTGTCGTTGTTTTTTAAAGTTTTTTATATAAATATTATTTTATCGATTAAATTATTTAATATTACGTATTATATTTATTGATACATATTTTTAATAAAAGGAATAGCGTATTTTGTATATGAGAGTTTCTTTTGAGCAGCGGAGCAATTTATATTAATTTTTTTTTTTCTTCAAGCTTTGATTAGTTTTTAAACTCAATTAGTGTATTTATAAAATAAACTTAAGAATTTATCCACTAATATTGATTAGAGTTTTGAAGAAAATATAATTTTAAGGAAAAAAAACTCCTGTCGTCCTAAGGATCACACACATATATAAATTTCTTTTAGCTTTGTTTTTTTTTTCTTTTTCTATTTTCACTTTTCATTATAATTATACTACATTTGATCTTTCAGTTATTTATTGTAACTAGTTGAGGGTAAAATTTGGCCAAAATATTTTTTTATAAACTAAAAACGGGAGTAAATAGCATAACGGAGGCATAAACTTGTTTCAGAGGGTATAAAACTTACTTTAAGGGTATATAAATTATATTATAAAGAACTTAATTGATGGAATTTATAAGAATCCAACTTTTATTCATATAAATCAATTTTAACACGCAGTTTAAAGCCAGATCTAAAAAAAAATTTAGTAGTTAAATACGACTATAAATATTTTAATCATCCAATAGAATGATAAAGATGATCGTACCATAAAAGAACACATTTTGAACGAGCTTTTCACATAGAGTCAATACCTGTCAGATTTTTTATACAAAAGATTTACGTTGTATAATTTTTTTACGTAAGAGTTGCTATTAGTAATCAAATATTTAGTTGATATGATCAGTTAATATACTATTTTATTTCATTGTAATAATATTTCTGTTAATATTATACCTTATATTTTTACAGAACAATAGTACGACATTAAGCTTGCTAATAATTTTTTCAACTATAAAAAAAGCATCCTTTCTACAGTATTTTTTAAGAAGACCTGTAATCAAACCAAAAAGTAATAAAATACTATAAAAAAAGCATCCTTTCTACAGTATTTTTTAAGAAGACCTGTAATCAAACCAAAAAGTAATAAAATACTATAAAAAAAGCATCCTTTCTACAGTATTTTTTAAGAAGACCTGTAATCAAACCAAAAAGTAATAAAATACTATAAAAAAAGCATCCTTTCTACAGTATTTTTTAAGAAGACCTGTAATCAAACCAAAAAGTAATAAAATACTATAAAAAAAGCATCCTTTCTACAGTATTTTTTAAGAAGACCTGTAATCAAACCAAAAAGTAATAAAATACTATAAAAAAAACATAGTTTTTATTCGTTAACTCGATTAGTTTTTTAAAAACAAAAATCAGAAAATTTTTCTTAACTAACTTTAAAAATCTATGAATAAAGGGAAAGCTCCGAAAAACATTTTTATTCAAATTTGCTGTTTGTATAGTCGATAATGGAAATTTTATAATTAAATTATTTTTTCCCAGAAAAATATCGCTGGATATTATACATTTTTCCACGATAAAAAAAAATAACTCAAAAAAATACACCACATTAATTCTTTTACAATTAATCTGAGCTGGATCATTAGGATATACTGTATAATTATATTAGAACCTTGAAATTATCTTTAAATAATAGTTTTATAAATTAATTAATAAATTTTGGCATTTTTAAGCGTTTGAAAAATACGAAAAAAAATAAAAGTCATAAGATTTGAAGTTTTTATTAGTATAGTTTATGACTATTATGGACTTGGATATACTAATTTTAGCATTCGACTGATTTTAAAACATTGTCATATTTTGAAGCTTATTTATTTTTTAGCTATATAAACTAAATTTAAAGCTAACAAAAAATTAATATAATTTTCTATATAATGATTTTTTTCTGAGAGTGTGTCATGAGATCCAGCCTTAATTAACTTTTTATACAAATTTTTGAAAGCTAGTAATATAATATACTAACAGTTACCATTATTATGTTCATTAATTTACTATTCTTTTTATTAAGCAATATTCCATAATATGTATTCATATTCTTTTTTTCGTGATCGAATTGATTTATTTTCTCTCAATTGAATTAGATATTATTTACATTCAATTTTTCATGGTTATTTTTCACGCGCAGATCAAACTAAAAAAAAACAGTAATAAGAATTATTTTTTATTATCTCCTAAATTATTAAATTTTTTTTCACACCAGAATCTCTTTTTAATGGAATGCATAATCGCTCTACGACAAAATAGCGATACGATTTAAAAAGCTGCAGTTTATTTACTATTGATAAAATAAAATATAAATATCAATTGAAGAGCTTACTCTTTTTTGCAAAAATTAAACTTTTCAACAACAATTTTTCCTTGCCTTGTCGATTCTTGTATATATATATTTTTATAATAAACCATCTATTTGTTTAATTTTTGATATTTACATACCTGAAATATAGTGCTTTAAACTCAAAAATATTTAAACCACATTATCTAGCTCTTCACGTTCTTTGGAATAAATTTTTTCCCTTTTATTTTCAAAATGCGTATTTTGGACAAATTTACAACAAATATTTTTATATCGCTCATATCCTCATACACCCAATATCGGACCACTTTGAAAAATAAAATAATCGCTAGAAATTAAAGTGCTTGGTTCGCTAGATGAATACAAAATTATAGTGTAAAAATAATTGAAAATGACTGATATTACCAAAAAAATCATGATGGTTTACTTCTGTGCTTGTTTCTAAGCAAAATAAAATTCTATCAAGATGTATAGGGCGTAATTACAATTGACCATAAAATAAAAATATGGAATGTTTTCTATTTCATTTATGTGTTGACAACCCTGATCTGTTCACTATATCAACTCGTGAGAAATTAACACCAGAACTAAATAGATAAACTTATTATATCTATTATAAAAATAATTACAAGTTTTCCAGAATAAGTCCTTGTCCTAGTCATGTTTAAACTCCTTGAATTTTAAACGTTATATTTATAATTGTAAATATCAGAGATTATTTTGAGGATTGATATTTTTTCTATTTAAATTTTCCATGTAATCAGATCTATTTTAATTTTTATATTCTGTTAGTAAATGCTATCGAATGAACTATATGATGTAAACAATATTTTTATCTAATCTACTCTAGCAAATAAAGTTTTTAAGAAAAAAAGTTACGCTTTACCAAATAATCTCCCAAATTGATGCTTTTCTTTACTCTAGTTTATCAGATTCAACAATAAACATAATAAATGCTCAGTCCATAAGCTGGAACTAGCGTTCAATATAAAAAGTAAAACTTATCCACTCCTTGAATAGTTAAGCTTTTCAAAAATTAAAATTATGTAATTTCTTTCAAATACAACACGTTACATTTATAAACCCTTAAAAATAGTACATTTAATCACTTCTATACAGTTTTTTTTGAACTACAAAATTAGCCACCCAAATTAAAAATAAACTAAATAGCATTGAATCGCAAAATTTTAATGAGTATGAGATATAATGCATCAAATAGTAAATAACTATAAAATAGCTTAAGCAATGTGATTTTTTAATAAGCTTAAGAATTTTGGCCTAAGTGTGGTTTAAGCATGAAGTTTTTTTGGCACGATAAAAACGCTAGACATTATATGTAAAGTAAGCTTTAAAATAGTAAAGCTCGCGAAAGCATAAAAAAGCAACTGTCATTATAAATATAAATTCCTCTATCGGTCTGTCAGCTGCGTAATTATAGGAAATTGTCTTCAAATTACTAACCAAAAGACCCGCCCATGTATTACTTCAAACAGGATGTAAATTAAAGTTACAATCAACCATATAATCAAGCTTTAAATAAGAAAATAGAACTAATAGATATCACTGAACTCATATTCAGAGCCTATATCTAACAGGGTTTATAAAAAATAGACACCTGACCAAATATAGGAATGATCAACCTGGTTCTCCTAAAAAAAGCTGCTAAACTGTTGAGCTTCGTATTACTATAGAAAAATGGAATTATGAATAGCATTTGTTCCACGATGTACTGAAAGAATCGATTCCTCCTGTTTCTGAGTGGTTCTTCTCTGGAATATCTATCCTCAAAATCGCTTATTGTTGACTTAATGATTACCAACCAATGATAGTATAGAGATATGTGAAATTTTAGTATAGATAACTCACAAAAGCACATTTCACAATCTATTAAACAACGGAAATGATTTTCACACTTATAAGCGCTCAATGCTTTTATGGAAAAATCTAATCGTATTTATTTAAGGCCAAAAAAAAAAGCATGGTTTAAAAAAATATATCAGCTACGTATTTAATTTTTTTTTGCCTAATAAAGTTTATTGAACACAATTTAAATGCATTCAAAAAGCTAATAAAAAAAATAAAAAAATAAAAAAATAAAATTTCAATCGATTATCCTTGGACGCTCTAGAAAATCAATACACACAGGGGATTAGTTAAATGACTATGTATATAAATTACTCAATTTGTTCACTTGAGCTGATTGCTATGGTTGTTTTAACCCTTTCGATGAACAACGATCTAAAGTGTGAGTACATTATATATTTAATATTATATTTTATTAAAATATTTTAATTAATAGCCAATAGAATGCTTAGTTATGGTATAATTTTTTTGAGTCAATACATATATTAATTTAAAATTGAAATAAATAAACTCTAATACAAAGAAAAAAAAATATACCATCACTGATAGGGCTAAATGGAGGAATTCGGGCATAATATGCTGGGCCAATAGCATAAGGATTATCCATTAGCTTGGTTTATGATCCAAAATCACGCTCAGTTATAGGCCTATAAGATCGATCGAAGTAAATGTTATCTTTAAAAATCAATTCTCTAACTTAACACTTTGGACAAATCTTTGGCAGCTTTATTTTCAAATAATTTTCTATTTCCATTCATCTAAGCTGCTTAAATATTGTTTTTATCTTCATTTTACTCATCTCCTCTGCTTTTATATTGTTTTAATTTTTATTTACCAATCAAATGGACCTAGATACAGTGAGAACCAAAATTTCTGAAATCGATCACAAGATTGTGTCTTGTTTGAACGAAAGAGCAAATTTATCGATTTTAGTGGGTGAATCTAAACGCAAAAGCGATTCTTCAAATGAATCCTCAATTTCAAACGTTTACGTCCCGGAGCAGGAAAAAAACGTTTTTAACAGAGTAACTTCATCATAATATCGATCTTAAAATCGTTTCTTTCATTGTTTTCTTGTTTTCTTCATCCATTAAAACTTTCGCTTTAATTCTTATATATTTATATTCTATATAAGGTTAAAAGTTTAAATGAAGGTCCTCTAACAAACGATTCCGTTTGCTCAATTTACCGTGAAATTATGTCTGCCTCAATATCTTTGCAAGAGTTTATTAAAGTAGGCTATCTTGGGCCTCAGGGCACTTTTTGTCATCAAGCTGCTAAGGAACGATTTGGAAATAGCATGACATATATTCCTATTAGTACAATCGATGGTAAAATATCTTATATACCAATTTTTATTTATCAAATATATATTTTCAACCTATTTCTTCCATCCTACCAACTCGTAATAGCGTTTAGTTTTATATTTGCTTACTTCTAATATTTATCTTTATATTAATATCAATAGTCCTGAACTTATAAGTGATGTAGAATTTTATTTGAATAAATTATAACTTTCTTTTTGTGGTATATTAAAAAATAGGCATATTTTCCTCTCTATCTAAAGGGGAAGTTAATTATGGCTTGGTTCCTGTAGAAAATATTATTTTTGGATCTGTTGTACAAACACTGGACTCATTCAAATCGCCAACAAACGATTCAATAACCGTTTTATCCGAAGTATACCTACCTCTTAAACAATCCCTACTTTCTAATTCAAAGCTGGAACATATAACTAAAATATTTTCCCACCCTATGGCCATTGGGCAATCAAAAGATTGGTTAAAAAATAATCTTCCTAAAGCTCAGATTGTTGAAGTAAATTCAACAGCTTTAGGTGCTCAGCTTGCTTCTAAAGAACCTAATTCTGCCGCTATCTCCAATTCCATATGCGCCGACATATATGAGTTAAACATACTAGAAATGGATATCAGCTCTAAATCTAATAACGTTACAAGGTTTTTTGTTATTGGTGCTCAAAATGATAAAATGATAGTCAAAAAGGCCGACAAAATGCTTGTAATGTTCACTGTTGACCACAGAAACCCTGGCGCCCTTTGTTTAGCCTTAAATGTTTTCAGTAAATTTGGACTTAATTTAACTGCCATAAACTCTAGACCAGCAAACGATTCCACTTTCACCTCCATCGATCCTAACAGATGGCATTATATGTTTTTTGTTGAAGCTACGATCACTTCAACTGAAAGCTACGATAATTGTAACCAAATTGCCGATGATGTAATTTCTGATCTGCGAAATTCTTGCTCTTATGCAAAGCTTTTGGGAATTTATCCAAACATGATTTGATTTGGCTTTACCAAATTTAAAATTTTCTCTTTATTCTAATAAAAACTTTTATGAAACCATATATTCTTAGCCATTAATTATTTTTTGTTTTTAACAATCAATTTATATTAAACCAAATAAATAAAAAATAAAAAAGTAACAATGATAATCGTAGCAAAGTTTTTAACTAAATGCATTATCTACAAATAAAAAATTAAATTAAATTTAGAGCATATAAAAAATTGAATCTTTTCATTTGATCTTGTCATGAAATTTAATGCTAAGAAATTGATTTTAAGGTTCTGCATATTCTTGCCAGGATTACAGTAATCCTTTTTTCCAATTGACCGTCTATACACTCTATTTTCTATTGTATATATATTTTAAAAAATGTATATTAAAAGTGTTAAATTAAAAATAATTAATTGAAATATAAATGCTGGTAAGAATGTTCAAAAATGTTTTTATACTAAATAAAAGATGAATCACTTACCAAGTCAGACAAGCGAATTTTAGCAGAGTAGCTGGTATTTTCATACTTCTCTTTTATAAGAAGTGAGCTTTTATCTGGTGAAAACTCGACAACTGCGAATTGCTCCGATAAAAAGTCTGCGAGCTCGTCTACTATAACCTCTGGACTGGTCCTGCAGCTCAAATAATCGTCTTTGTTCTCGTTAACGCCATCAATAAAAGGTGATAAAGGTTGGTTTACTCCTTCTTCTAAAACAGAACGAGAATCTATAATATTTATAGAAGATTTTTTACTAGGGCTATTGCTAGTAATAGGGCCAGACATTTTTTGATGCTTATCTGAAATGTCACTATGAGAATGACTACATGGAGAAGAAGTAACTAAATGAAGTAGATAAAAAAAGTTAATGTACTATTAATTATGAAATAAACTAATTAAAAAAAAAAGTAAAATTTTCGAACTTTTCACAGAAACGGGGCTGCAATCAATGTTTAATAAAAGAGCTACAATCGAATCAGCAATCATATCATTTAGAGTTGAGCTAAACCATTCAAGGTCAATAGAAAACTCGGACTCTTTAAGAATTATATTTACAGAGTTAAATACTTTCAGATTTATAACATTGTTTAAGGTGGAATTAGTCGATCTTTTGATGTTTCCGTACATTGTTTGTAAATGGAATAGTAGTAAAGAAAGTGTATTATGGTAAGGAAGTTTAATCTTCTGCAGAATAGGTACTTCGTTAATTCCTTCAAACTCTTTTAAATCATCACTTTGGTAAAGGTTGTACTTGTAATTTCGCTCAACAATTACACCTTCAATAACAGTGTTATTTTTAGGAACTTGTTCCACTGCCAAAGTGCCCATTAGTCGAGCCATTTTTTCACCTTTAAAATACATTTTTACAGATTCAGTGTTTCTTGGGTTGTATATTTTAATGGAATGTTCCTTCTCAAGAAATTTAGCTTTTAGTGCAGACTTTAACCGATACATTGCGTTCTGCTCACCATGAACTAAGATCTAATAAAAAAAAAAAATTAGCTTAAAATAAAAACAGAAATAGATTAATTGATATTTACCAGGTGAGAAGGAAGAATTTCATCTATAAAAGAGCTGTTTTGAGTATAATCAACATGTGCAGAGAAAGAAATATAATTAACAGACATACGTCGCGGGATCTTAATTCCTTGTTGAGTTAGAACTTCCATCGGCTCGTTCATAATAGTTCTTGCAAGCGTACCCTCTACTGAATAGCCTGTAAGAACCAATCCATTTCTTCGGTCGGGTGCCCATTTATCGAAAAAGTCGCGTGACACACCACTCTATTTTAGATGAAGTTTAATGATTAAGTATATAAAATAATAAAATTTAATAGAATTTTAAAAAGTTAACATAGGGAAGTTCAAGAAAAGTTTTAGAAATGAAAATAATTAAATTCAGCTATAAAATTTGATTGAACTCGAGTTTAAAGTGTTTGAAGAAAAAATGGAGTTTATGAATATATAGAACTTTTTTTTCTCGTGAAAAAAAAAAATAAAAAATAAAAAAAAATGAATATATAGAAAAATAAATGTAGTTTACCTGAAGCATTCCGGGGGATGCGATCATTACGCAAGGCCCAACATCATCAAAATGAGTAACATTATTTAAATATGAGATGTTTTTAAATATAAACGGGTTGGAGGTCAAAAATTTTTTTTGAATTTCAGAGTTCATCATATGAATATAAGTTTGGTAGACTAGCATGCATCTTTTGGCTAAAGTGGAAGCAAAGTAAATAGGTATTGATTCAAGCTCAGGGTTATTTTCCCAGAACTCTTCTAGGATGAGTAATAGTTCTTGGGTACGGCCTAGAGCAAAAACTGGCATTAGACATCTTCCGCCCCTTAGTACGACATCCTTTACTAGTTTTGTGAATCTAAATTCTCTCTCGGATCGAGGTTCGTAACTTTGAACTCCATAAGTAGATTCAGTTATCATAACATCAATTTGTTGTCTTGGGTTTTCTGCGGCCATAAGATGCCTATCTTCTTCGCGCGAGTAATCTCCAGTATATAAAATTTTAATTCCTGCTATCTCAATAACAAACATAGCGGCACCCAAGACATGGCCGGCGTTGTATGCAGTAAACTTTATCCCATTCACTTCTATCTGTTGATGAAAATCAATTACTTCAATCTTGTTATAAGCCCTGATCATGTCTTGCTCATTGTATAGAATTTCTTCGTCAGATATTCTGCCGCTGTTACTATATTGATTATGTTTATTTTAAGTCAAAAATACTTATTTGTAAGCGTGGGGGAATACAACTTACCTAACCTTGACGTAATCAGATAAAAGCCAGCGAAAAATGGCTTTCGTTGGATGCGTCATAAATGTACGCCCGTTAAAGTCGGTCTATATAAAATGAAGGAATTTTAAAAATTAAAATATAAAAGATATAAATAAGAATAAATATAAAATATTGGTTCATTACTTTTTCTAAAAAGTAAGGAACAGCAGCTGCATGGTCAACGTGAAAACTATTAAGGTTACAAAAATAAAAAGTTTGGTGAGATAGTTATAAATTAAATTAAATGAAAAATATTAAAAAAGTAAAAACGGATAGAAATAAATCCTAACTGAGTGACTAATAAGACATCTATTGAGGCAGGATCAATCTCATCGAAGAAAGGAAGGCTAGATAATCCATCAAATGCTGGATGTAAACCACAGTCTAGCTAGATTTATCAGATGAAAATATTAGAAAGATAAAATTTATGTTTAATAAAAATAAAATTAAAAAATATATACGTGGAAAAATAAAATGCTAGAAAAATACCATGATGAGTTTGTTTTTATATTCAATTGTTATACATGACCGGCCTACTTCCTGACCTGCGCCCAAGGGAGTGATTTTAAGAAGATCAGCCTCGTTTTCTATGGGTAACTCGATTTTTGCTTTGCGCTTTAAATTATATGTCATTCTTATTTTAAAATTTTCGGTATTTGAAAAGCGGAAAGCTAGAATCACTGGATTTTTTTATAAACAACTTTGCATGAAAAGCCTAATTATTGCAGAGTATAGATTATAGTATATTTTGAAGACAAAACAATTCAACAGGAAATTTTATATAAGAGAAGGACTTTATTTGTCAGATAGTAAAGTCTTAGCCGAAGAGTTATTTAAGTCTTGAGTACAAAAAAGCATAAAAAAGAATTAAATATTTCCTCTTTGATTAAGTTGATGGATGAAAAGCCATTACTCATTGGTTTTCAGACAATGTTTTAATGCTTTTAATTTTAATTTTAGTTTTAATTTGTGTAGAGCAAAAAGCGTTTCTTGGCCAATCGAGTCTAAATACAAAAATATAGTAAATAAAATAAGCTACACATTTTCTAGATTTAAAACTTCTTGGTAAAAAAAATTTATTGTTCCTCAAAAAGAGTTGATCGCTTTTTTATTTTTTTTGGTGAGTGACGGAAAAATAGCATTTGATCAATAACTACGAAAAGTTTTGACTCTTTGATTGACAGAAAGTTTCATATTTGTTCGCGGAAAATTATCAAGCTGCATATCATTTTATTGTTTGATAAATTTAGAACAAATAGTTAAATAAAGAGCGTAGTTATTGAATAACACTCATGACACAATTAGTATAAAACTAATAATAATTTAGCTTTATGCAATTAAAGCTATTTCTGAGGCATCATATCACACATAAATTCTCAAATAATAATAATAATAATAATAATAATAATAATAATAATAATAATAATAATAATAATAATAATAATAATAATAATAATAATAATAATAATAATAATAATAATAATAATAATAATAATAATAATAATAATAATAATAATAATAATAATAATAA
>LSSN01000785.1:0-13878 GCA_001970855.1 Smittium culicis | reverse complement strand
AACTACCAAACTTGAGAAACATACATCTTCATCTTTGTCATACAAATTCCATCGATTGATACTGAAAACACTTCATATCTCGACTTTCCAATCACATAAAAAATTTAGTTCTGTCTCTTGTAAAAAGTCAATGGCGTCGAGTACTGCGACAACAACTGCAGCGGAAATTACTTTTACAGGGCTTTGCTTTACACGCCATCATCTATGCCTTAGAAAAATATTATTATTAATAGCAAGAAGTAAATCCACCTTAAGGGCCATAACTTTTCTAAAAAGTTCGAATCTTCATAGAGCTAATGCTAGCTTTTGAAACCAAAAGAGCTCGTCTTCTCCTTAAAACTCAGCTTTATTCAAACCTGTTACATTCCTTTCATACCATCTGAACCAACCGTCTGATCTTGGTTGTAAAATTCTATTAGCAGCTCACGTTCAACAATGTCAACAAATTTTTCCACCACTAAGAAATCTCTTAGCCATCAGCCGATTTTTACGATTAGAGATTTTCTCAACCAAGTAGTTTATCATCACAGCACCGATACCAGCAATCGAATTTCCGATCAATTAACTCATTAAATCCCTCTATCTCAAACAACTTCAAATTGTCCCAATTTCCTATCCACAACAAAAAAAAAAAACAATGAGAAACTTTGCTAATCCAGATACTTGCATCCACCGCCTAATTACTCACAACATCAACCATTATTCTTTGCATCCGATAAAAGTTATTTTTTTTGCTTCGCTTTTACTTACTTTATTCACTTATCTATCTTAGTAAATTCTTAAGGTCTATTTTTTTAAAAAAAAAACCAATATTTCCAAATACGACATTTTATCTTAGTCTATATTTAGTCTTCAGATCAATATGAAAAAGAATAAAAACGAACCTTTTTATCTCTTTTTCCTTTGAACCAATCTTACAGCCATCCATGTCTTGTACATATCAACTGACATCCCACCAATTTTTGTTGTTTTATCTTAATTTCATTATATATCTTCACTCTTTTATATTTATGTATCACATTTTCACTTCACTAAAATCAACAGATAAATAATTGACTGTTCAGCATCTCACGCTATATTTCTTAATTATTTTTAAAAAAAAAAAAATCTATTAGTTCTCGAATTTCAAAATTAATTCTCTTTTAATTTTTTTTTATTAAAAACAGTTTCATGAAAAAAGAAATATATTTAGAAATTCTGTTTAATTCTTAAAACAGAAAAAAGTACAGACTTGAATTATAAAAAAAAAAAAGTTTTTTTTTTTTACATCTTTGTATTCCTTTACATAGCTCAAGTATGGTAGACTGGTTTAACGGAGGGTTTCTTGATTTTTCCTTTGCATAATAATATCTGATACACTCACAAAATATTTATTTAGAAGATCAAAATTTTTTTTGTTAGCAAATTTATCTAATCTCCTATATAGATCAAAGACGAAAAAGCATTGTTTAGGATCATCTTTTTTCATAATTTCAACAAGATTACTAACATGATTATTTTCTATCAATTTTAAATCATTATTATCATAATTTTCATCATTAGCGGTTAGTTTTTCGTTCAGTTCGAGCATATACTCATCGAATTCTAGGAGCACTTTATCAATTTGAAAAATTGCACAAACAATATTTTTTTTTATACTATCTTCACTATTTTTTAATACATCAAGATTTTTTAAAATATCATCTTTAGATATATTTTTTACCTCGCTAATATTATCGAGGCTGAATATTGATAAAAACCTAACTATGTTCAAGTGGAATACATTCTTACCGCCACATCTAATGAATGGCGATTTATCACCTCTCAAATAAAATCCGCCCTTTTTTAAAAAGTTTACAGCATTTAATTCAGTTTTGAATTCACTAGGTATTTTTCCTGAAAATTTCTCCAAACTTTCAATTAAACGATCATTTTCCAATTCTTTCATCGGTTTATACAAGCTCTTGACTGAATTATAATTCACGCGAAAAACATTTAGAAGTGATTCTAGTTGGATTAGATCTAAACTTTTAATACTTTCAATAAATTCATCATATATGTTGCCTTCATCATCGCAATAATTTTCACTTAAATCACCCTCGTTCCTTCTTCCCAGGAATTCACGTACATCCACAGTATTCAAATTTCTGCTCAATAGCGTGTGTTTCACTGTAACCTCTGGCTGAGATGTCATACTTGACAGTGTTGAAGTGCATGCGCATACTGCTACGACTAATGAAAAAACGTGTACGAGTTTCATATTCATTTCTATTTTAAAAAGGTGGATTTAATTAATTTTATTCTTTTTGATTTATCGCTATATATTGCGTATATTTATCTAAGAATTTTTTTTCTTTTAAAGGAATTTTCTGGTTTTTTTGAAGGAAATAAAAAATATTTTGAAACTACTCACTTTTTATACTTTTTTTGTATACAGTTTTTTTGCTCATCATTTTTCATAATTAAATGACCTATTATTTAAATAGATTTCGATGCTAAATACTTTGTCAATAATATGCAGCATCATATAATAGTAATAGTAGAGAATATAAAATATCTACATTTGCTTACAAACAATCTTCGTATCTATGCAAGTACGATATGCATTTTATTTATTTTATTTTGCGTATTAAATATGCATGCAAATTTCAACCAAAAATAACAATTATATTTGCACATATACACTGTTAATAAGTATTAAGCTCATATTACAATATATGCCCAGAACTTGTACACTTTGAAAAAAAACGCACTTGGCACAAACACTCTCTTAATCGGACAAACAAAAAAAAACTAGTTTTCCTATATTTTCATTAACAAGTACATTTAATATACTAACGATAAACAGCTCCCCCTTTTTTTTTAATCTTGGAGTTATAAAATAACCCCTATATTCACTTTTTTTTTTTGAATGTGCGGGTAATAAGTCAAGATAATCGAATATTGATGCGCAACTATAAATATCGATACACAAGCTAAATAGATATAGTATAAAATCGAACAAATAATTATTTGCGTAGAAAATGTATTTTATTTAATTAATCAGCTTCAAAGCTGATAATAGTAGCGATTGCAATGCAGAAATAAATATTAATAATACTTATATACGCCGTTGTTATATTAACACATTTTTTGCAGATTGGATCAACTATTTTGCTAAAAAAAGAAACAAACAAAACCCTTTTTTACCAAATATAGCGATTTTTTTCATTTTTCGCAATATTATTTATTTTTATATAAGCCTGGTGAGCTAATAATACCGAATAGACTTAGCATCCATATATTACCTATATAGAAACAGTATTTTTAACTTAGTATTTAATAAACTTCATAAGAACAAATAATATTTGATTCTGTCACAATCTTGTATACATTTGACATATTTTAGCAGTTTATTGATTCTTTTCCGGAAAATATAAAATTCTCGCTAATTTTGTATAAAGGTGGGGTTATAGTATCTGATTTAGATCACAATAATGCTACTATCTACATTATCAATGACACTTGGTAAACTCTGAAAAACATACCTGACAAAATTTGAACGCGAAACTTTTTAAACGATTTGAATGCCTGAATTTAGTACTGTAATCAACGCTCTAAGTTTGATTTTATATAACTTTATATTTCTTAAATTGCAGATATATTCTTGTGCTGAAACACGGAAATTTAAATTAAGGCAATCCAAAGCGTTTCTTTGGATAGTGAGGTTAGAGCATATGTGTTTTTCATACCTTTTACTGTAAGACTAACAGCCAAAGTAAGAAAAAGCTTTCTTGAACAGTGCTCGAATGTATGAGTTGAGAAACGACATCGATTGACTGGCTGCTAATTTCGATTTAAAGATCACCACTGACACTTTTAAACTAATGGAGGCTCAAGCTTGCAGGTCGCAAATTCTTTGAGATTTTTATTATTCAGGTCATACGAATTCAATTTTTTAATTTCTAGTGTTTTGACAAAAGATTATATTAAATTTGATTTGTCGCACTTAGGTTTCTTTAATAGAAAGAATTTAGCTAATATCTGCGCTTAAAAGCTGAACTAACTACCGAAATATTTGGATTCAAGCTTGTGTTGTTTAGATTTCTATGTAGCTGGTTTAAATACTACCCATGACTGAATTAAAGCTGGTGAATCTTTAACTAACAGCCTAATTTCCGATTACTAATAAGATACCGAACAGAATCTAGAATTAAGTGAGTTAATCCTTTAGATATGGAATATTTTTGCTGAAATTTCCGTCATTTGATTTACAAGTATTCAATTGATAAATTTTTAGTATAAAAATCTACTTTTTAGTCATTCTGAACAAACAATTTGACCATAATCATTTAGGATTTAATATTTTTTTTTGGTCAACTTTTGGTGTCTTTATTTTTATTTTTATTTAAATTACTTGCTTATATAAATATTCTGTTATAGCAATTTTCAATACAGTAGAGAATAATATTGCTTCATTTTATATTTAGTATTGATCTTTATAAGTTATTTGAATGTTTTGTTCAAATTAGTATAAGTAATATTTAGTACAATATTTCATGTCATTCTGATTATAATTCAACCAATTGGATCTGTTTTATCTAATAGATCAGAATTACACACTAAAAAGAATAAATTGAATACCTAAAATAAATCAACTGTCGATTTGACATGAAAATAAAATTAGGTTATATTAACATGTCAAAAAATTTAAATACAGGTAAATTTATTATATTGTATAAAAATTAGGAAATTTGAAATTAAATGAATGAGCGAGAAATGGATAATCTACATTGAAAAAATAACTATAATTCAATGAAGGAATACTTGATCGAAAACGGCGCCAGATCAGAAAATATAAAATCTTCAATTAAATGTGAGATATTAATTAATCATTTAGATCAATAATGTTTAGACCACGCTCATATTTGTAAAATCAGCATTTTATACTGATTTGAAATTATATCTATAAAACTAAATATAAATAATTCGAAAGTTATAAATCTCAAAAATAAAGATATTACAGTTAAATTAATATATAACAATTAATGTAGTTTCGTGTCTAATATAACTTTAATTATTAAATTAATAACCTTAAATACCGCCAATATCATCTTATTAAATAAGAAAAAAATAAATTGTATACTGATATATAGAATTAAAAAAAAAAAAAATACATTAAACCTAGAGAAAAAAATCAGCCAATTTTTTACTACCTCAACATTCAGTAATAATCATTCATACAAAATTAAATCAATTTGATTTTATCGAAGCTAAAAATATACAGAAAGAAGTATAAGCACTTAATCCATTAAGAAAATGTCAGAATCTGAAGACGAATAACTACACGCGAGAATAGAGTAGCACGAAGCCTATCAACATATTTTGAATAATAATTTGGTTTATTCTTCACAATAAAAATAATCTCCTAGATGTGAAAAAAGCACGAAATATGTTGTAAGTAGATAATTTAATTTAATTTTCACTCTTTCAATATTCAAATTCACACATAATCGCTAAATGATGCTGCGTTAAATTATATAAGAAATAGACGAATTGCAATAGTGATCTAATAACGTGTAACAAAAAATACAGAAATATTATAAAATGATAAATTAGTCCTTGTATCAACAGTATAGCTATAATCTATTTTATTTTGAAAAATTTAATAAATATATTTAGTATAAAAAGTAAACTCTTCACACATATAGATGATTTAAAAAAGATAAATGAAACTGCTTATAATCTATTAGTGTCTGATTAAATGTTCTCAACTATTTATGGTCTAAAAATGGAAGAATTAAGTTTAAAAAAAACTTTCTTGCCCACAGTAGAGGTCGTAAGACTATAAATTGAATAATAATATTTAAAAAAAATTCGCAATCCTTGTGAATCTCGAAAATTTTAAAGCTAAATAACAAGATATCGAAATTTATCTAGCAGAATTCTATTATTTAAATCGTAAACGATTTTTTTCATTTTCAATTAATAATAAACCTTATACTTATAAAACATAAAATTAATCGAATAGCGCTTTTATTGAATGCATAATATTACATCTTATTTCTTGGTTCTATTATAATTAGTATTCTTTTTTTTAATATGATAATTTTTTATAAACCTTTATATAATTAGAGATGCCTGTTTAAAAAAAACCGCATAAAGTCACTTAATTTATTTGAAAAAAAATATAGCCTACAGTATGAAATTGGTTTAAATATTATGCTCTTATTACAATATATATACTAATATTTCAAATTAATATGAATATAATCTTAAAATTCGAATAATCTCAGCTATAGTACATTGTGATAAATTGTTATTTAAACATCACCAAAAAATAATTAAATATGATTATGCGGTATTATTTATTTTAGTTTACAAAAAAGTTGTTATGCTGCATTAAAATTCTCTTAGAATAATGCAGCTATGATTGATTTTTAAATAATCTAGATTTATTATTAACAAGAATCTATCTATCTTAATATCCAAAAGCCAAGAAAATAAAAAATACTACTACTAAAGTTGTTAAATATTAAAATAACTGTGCGCTGAAATTTAAAAATTTTAGATACGAAATACTTCTAATTAAAAAATCTACAGAGTAGAATATTGTTTTATACATGAAATCTAGATCAAATTAAGAATTTGATTTAAGCGCTTATATTAAATATTTTTTATAATTTAGTTCAACTTACAACTCTTGGTATCAGAGCTCAAAATTAGTATATATTTCTTTTATCTACTAACTTACCTTAAAATATTTAGTATAAAAACCTTTGAAGATTATAGTCATTCAGCTCAAAAATAAAGCAAAGCTGATAAGTATATACACATTAGTGTATTTGTCGCCGAGATTTTCCCTCCTTAGCACTATATTTCTACAACAGAATCTTGTTTTTCTGTTTATTTACATGAGTTGTTCTAAAAAGTTATGTGAATTTAAATATTTAAACCGACTAATTTATTATCTTGATAAGATTTTATATAAACGTATGTGTATATTTTATTTTTTTTGATACTTTATTTTTGAGTTCACACTACTCTGTATTTATAGTAAAATTAAAAGTAAAATGTAATTATAAAAAATAAGATTTTTCAAAGCTATTCCTTTCTTTTTTGTTTAACCGCTTTAATATCGTGTTTAACTTAAAGAAAAAGATTTTGATATCCTCATAGAGTAATACATCGAGTATTATAGTTTTGATAATCGAAAGGAAAATAATAATGATGATGATAAAAATAGTAGAAATAATAGAAATGTCAAAAACAAACCAAAATTATCTTTGGTTATAAGATTTGCATAAAAAAACCTCTATGTAAATACAATTTCTCAGATTTGTAAATTATAATGAGCAAAAAAACTACATCGCCTATAACCCCAGAAAAGATATTTATTTCTTTATGGTTAACTGGGTTACACGTATTATCTACTACATATTTTACTTATATAATTTATTCGAGATAAAAACTTTCAATTAAATATACACCGTTAATTCACAATTAATATACCTAAAAGGGTATAATGACTTATTTTTTAAAGAAAATTTACTATTTTTCTTGAATAAACAATTTAAGCTGTTTTCTATTTTATTTTATTTCAAATTGAAAAAAGCAAAATTGTAGAGAAAAAAGTATTATTAATGAATATTAACAAATTTGCCCTAATAAGACATAAGTTGACATTCTATGAGGGTTGTTCACATAATTCCCATATCTATAATTTATAAATTACAAAAAAATTTTCTACAATTCTCTACTTTTTAAATAATTTATTTTATAAACTACAATCTATAATGTAAATGCTAAATTATAACTTTTTGACTCGGGGCTTATTATTATTGACACGTTTTACTGAATTTATTTCATTGAATGATTTAATCCTCGACATACAAATGATTTAATTGTGTCTTTTGACCGCAAATCAATTCAGTTTCTGTTTAAAAATTTCAAACCCTTTGACAAGATTTGGCTATCAATTCCTAAAAAAAAAAATCTAATTAACTTTACCCAATTCTCATATTTAATTGTCAATAAATATTTATCAAAAGAATTTAAAGTATTCAGATATGACTTTTTATATTTATTAGGATCATGAAGACGAAAATAGTACGATTTTGGAAAATAAAGGATTATTTGATTTTCAAAAAAGAATATTTTTGGTTTTTTACGCATTAAATTTTAATTTTATATATTTTTTAAAAGTTAACTGCGCTAAAAACAAACTTTAGAACTCAATTTAAACTTATTTTAGTTTATACATCATGTATAAATGCTTTTTGAAAAAAACCGAGTTTTAAACCATGATTTTATGATTATGTTAACTTCAAGTGAAAAATTACGAGAGGAAATAAAATATAAATTGTTAAATGAATTAACTACATTTTACTTTATTTTATATTAAGGACTTGATTACCGCCATAGTTATACATCCAGCCAATAAGCTCAACTGACCCGTTCTCACAAGCTACAGATAACGGTAGATTGTTGCTGGGGCCAATTTCTGCGCCTGCCTTTATCAGCTCTTTCACCATTTCTAGTTTCCCTGAACTACACGCATTTAATAAACACTTGTTCAGTAATACTTTTCCGATATTCTCTATATTTAATATCATCTTCATGACCTTTGGGTAGTCGCTTTTAATACAATCAATAACTAGTTCGTGGTTTTTAAAGTTGTTTATCCTTATATTATTCATTATAGTATCAACAATGTTTCTTTTGTTATTTTTAACTGCATCTCCTAGAATTTCTTTAATAGCTGAAGTTTCATATAACCTTTATCTTAAACAAAACTCTGTGGTATTATAGAAACCGTCATAATACATTTTCAATATTTTTATGTCGGATATTTTACTTGAAATAATTATTTCGGAACAATTTGACCAGTCTTGATCGAAAAAAGTATGTCCTATCATCTCTAGTAAATTTTCTTTTACGACATTCAAAAACCACCTTTGTTTAGTAACTTTTATTATAAAATCAGCGAAATCTACATTTCGTATTTTATCTGACATTTTTATTATTTCCATATTTCTACAAAATATATCTGCTCCATTAAACACCAGTAACTTGAATATTCGTAAGTTTTGATTTATTACCGATATCTTTAACAGTCTATCATCATTAATATCCGCAGTAATCCCATTTTTAAAGAAATAATCTAACTTTTTGGCGCTATAAATTGAAACTCTGTTTGAAAGCACGTTTTCATAGGCTAAATTTCTAATAAAATTTTCTGGAAAAATAGAACTGAGAACTATATAACAATTGCAATTTGTAGCATCTTCTAAAGCTTGGTCGTTATCGTATTGCAACTTTACTTTGTTTTTGAAAAGAAAACGGCACATTTTTTTACTTCCTTCTTTTGAAATATCTTTAGCTGTTTCAATTGCTTCATTTGAAATAATAGAATCATTATCTAAAAGATACTGAGCAACTTGATAGTGTCGATTTTTTAAGGCATATTCAAGTGGATTGGGGTTATGTTTATGATACAACACACCAGCCTCAACAATCAGTTTGATAAAAAATATATAACCTGTGTTATATCCTAAGCCGATAGCTTCATCAGTTGCAAGCTTTAAACTATACCCGATATCAAGCAGATGCTTCAAGTTTCGTGATTATTTTCTTCGAAGGTAGTGATCAAACGCTTCAGTTATAGTATATTCAAATGTTTTTTTATTTCTCACTATAAATTTGAAAAAATTAGGTTCTCTGCTGATATTATTTTTTGCTGCGATTTTAAATTTTTCAGTAATGAGTCTATAGTATTCGTTTATGAAGAATTCAAGTATAAGAATACCTTCATCGGTGGTTTCTAATAATCATTAAATACATTTAAATAAGCATCATGATTTAATTAATAAATTGAACAGGCGGATAACTAAAAAATACCTCTCTTTATTGCTAAAATCATCATTTCACTAAAATCGATAATTTTAAAGCTCGGCTTAGAAAGCTCGTATACTATTCTAAAAATTTCGAAATTCCCTGATTGTACTGAGTAATCTAGAGATTTACAACTTTTAACATATGTTTTAATAAATTTGCGGTTTTTTTCAATTGAAAATATATGGCCTACATTATTTATTCTATTAAATGATCCGCTTCCATTACTACATTCAAAATATGTTTCCCTAAAATCTCTTACGCAAGTAAAACTATTATTTTCAATAAAACAATCATTATAACAAATGAAAGTTTCAGTATATTCATCTGGAACACTTCCCGAATATATTTTTTTTACATTGTTTGTTTCATATATTTTTAATTTGAGTTTGTAATGTATAAAAGCATTTTTTGACGCAATAAATCTTTCGCTACCCTCAACCAAAAGCTCAAACGAATCTGATTTTATTTCGTGGGCTGAGTAAAGTAACCTTAAAACTTCAAAATGGCCATTTTTAATCATAGCTTCAAATGAGCTCAATTTATATTCATTTATATTGATTATCGGCTTTATATTTTGATTTTTTTTTGCTCCTGCTTGAATTCCATTCACTGTCGCTATCATTAGCAATCTCTTTAGAACATTGGGCCAGTCATTCGCCATAATATTGTCGATAATTGACAAATCAGGATAAGTGGGGTAAATACCTCTGTTTATGAACACCATTATCAGCTCTTCGCTTTTAAAAATATCCTTAAACCTCATTATCAAATGAAATACATAAGTGCCGCCATTTTCCTTGAATCGCCTATGGAAAAAGTTGGCTCGATTTATATGATCTTTTGAAATTTTATTAAAAGTGGTACATACTCTATAAAATCTGACGTTTTGGGATTGAACAAATATTCTCGATAAAATATCGGAATTAAGCTTAGAAAAAAATTCTTTAGTCATTTTTATTATTGGAATTTATATCAATTTAATTATTGCAAACATTAAATTTTATTATAGGAAAACTTACGCTTTATATATCATAGATAATTATCATTGCTTCTTATTCTTGTTTTTTCTATTGACTCTATGAAGTTCAATTATTCTTTCATTTAGAATTACTTTTCATTTAGAATTACTTTTCATTTAGAATTACTTTTTTTTATTCAGATTTTAGATTTTTCATATAATCCTGGTTTTTATTTAGAATCCTACGTAAATATATCTCTAATGCATACATATTTTAGAAATACAATTTGCGCAATGTAAAATATATTTTATATTTGGTGTTTACATTTTTAATTAGTAAAAATATTTATTAGATATTACCCTATATTTATTCTTTTTTCATATAAGCTCAATTAGCAATTCTGCATTTTTAATAAACTTTTTTTATATTAATATGTATTTTGTCTATTTCAAACTTCATATTTTTGAAATAAAAACTAAAATAAAAAACTTTCCATCTAAATATATACGGTTTAAAAAATATCTATCTACATTTATAAACTCTGTATTTGTAACAATTTCATGAAATTAACCCAATTTGAATTGTATTATATTAATATTTGAATCAAAAAAATAATTTTGAAGCTTAATTTTTACCTTGTGCGTTCGTGTGTACATTTTTTTATATTATATTTTCACACATATCCTATCCTTAATACATATTTAATATTACTAAATTTTAGATTTTTTTTAGTTCGCGCTATATAGGCTGATAGATTTTAATATATGTATATAGATTCGTATAACATATTTAAGTTTGTCATTCTTCACTTTTTTGGTTTTAATCCTTATCGCTTGAATCGATGAATAATTTATATGATTTTTCAAGCAATCCTTATTTTCAATAAAATATAGAAAATTTCTTGTTATATGCGAGCTTAAAAATAGAAATATAAAAGCCTAAAAATACAAGAGAACTTTAAAGAAATATATTCAACATATTCAACACATTTTTTGAGAAACATTTTGCAGAAAATACTTAATCCGATGTGTAGCCTATGCTTAATGCAGCATTATACAGATTTTTATAAATACACATCTCCATTGTGATAGAATCCGGGTTTTTAGTGAATTTTTGTACTCGGACGTTGTGTAAGTAAAATAATGGCTGTAATTTGGTTAATATACCTTCTTAATCATTCAAAAAAAAATTTCATTGATCGCTTTCTGGAGACAATTCAATTCAGAAATTAAGGGAATTCTCGAGTGTATTTGAACTTTTTAGCAATAAATTTCGAATTATATCTTTAAATAATACCAGGAACGAATCATTTCAAAATCACATTTAAAGTTAAATTTTTTGTATTAAAATATGTTTTACAGGCTCTATCAAACAAAATTTTAGCAGGATTTCGGAAATTTTCCTAGGAAATTAGAATTTCGACTGATAATTATGTTACATATTATTCATTATTTTACTCTTTAAAAATATTCAGTCAATTTCTGGTAAATCAAAAATAATCATCATAAATTTATAATACGAGCAAATTAATAGCTAATATCACTATATTCGAAAATCAATTAAAAATACTGTAATCTATTGCTAAAATGGGATTTATCAGCTCTATCAAATATAAACTTATGGAGTACACTACTAAAGTATGCGCAAGACTGATAATCTAAAATTTTTCTATATTTTTTTAGGTAAAGCAAAAATTTTAGCAAGTGTGCTTTTAAGAATTTTTAATAATACTAATTTTAGTTTAAGGAATAATAATTCTAATTTCATACTGCAAAAAAATTTATTTTTCGGGGTATAAATTGTTTTCCTAAAAGGCGATTTGGGTCAATATAAACATTTACATAGCCATTAGTTATATTAGACTAATTTTTTTTGAACTTTTAATCAATTATAGAATTAAGAATTTCCATAAAAAATCGATTTCTACGAGATTATTCAAATCATTATAAGCAATCGCTACTATTGTGTACAGAAAATGTATAAGGGCGTGCAAAAATAATTTTTTCATTTTTCTTCATGATGATAGTGTTATAACAAAAAGAAATCAAGTTATAGTTAGTAGATTTTTTTAAGATACCTAAATATAATTTAAATTCTGAAAAATTATAGAGAATAATAAAATTTCGGATTTCATTGATTATATTTAAATCTGTAGTCATGACTAAAATCCCGAATATAATTTAAATAATATATAACCTTTAAAAAAATTCATTGGAATCTGTAAATATCGATGGATAAATATATTATGAAAATATTTTCTTATAAATAATAAGCTTTTCCTGATAAAAAATACTTTATAGTAAAACTTATCAATAAAAAAATTTTTCAAGAAGCTTTTTTCCGTATAGGTTTTTTAAAAAAAATGAAAATATATTTAAAAAGCGAAAAAAAATAGAATTGACATCTATCTGCCCCTCAAAAAGCTCCATATTCACAAAGATTTTTTTAGTTTGATAACATCAATTAATCATAGTATGAAGAAATAAAAGCTCTAGAAAAATGAATGACTTTTAAAGATTTCGATATTTTCGCCTATAAGATAGTTCAAAGATTTTGATCACTCCCATAATTAGTTATGATTTATCTTCAGCTAATTTCATTGAAATAAGAAATATATACAAAACCTTTGATTTAATTTCGCATCGGTATGAACCGGTAGATCGTCGATCATCTGCGATGTCTCAACCGACTGAAGCTCATAAGAATGTATCCAAAATTCTCAGGCACACACAAGTTGCAGCAGGGGCAAAAATTTTTGAATTTTTGGTCGACGATTTTCATGTTCAACAGGCGCTGGGCAGTCCGGAATGTGCCCATACGCATTTTCCCAATGTCCTGAAGGCCCAGCTTCAGGATCGGATACATAGCTTGAAGGGCAACCCAGTTGCCTTTTTTGCCTATTTTTCGGTCCACCGTCCACCGGTGGATGATTTTTTTTTTTTTTTGGTCTCAGAGAGTTTATTAAACAAATTTTTAAAGTATACAAAAAACTATGAAAAAATATTTAAAAAGTTAAAAAAGTATTAAAAAAATAATTTTTCAACCGACCCCCCTCCGCCGCTCT
>LSSN01000783.1:0-15252 GCA_001970855.1 Smittium culicis | reverse complement strand
GTAGCAAATAATAATTTTAATTATAGACCATAAACGAATCATTAAATTTGATTTTTTAAGGGTTATGGAAGGGAAAGGGTTAATCTGATTTGTGCGGCACATGACCAAACAATAAAGTCAAAATCATCAGCCAAATAAATATTCTCTAATATGCAACATAAACTAAGGTTTTGGTTTTTCATATCCAATAATGGATCAATCAGCACTCTACTCCATTTATTCCCATATTTATCCATTTAATTAGATTTTTTTCTAAGAATATAATTTCTACGCATTAGCATCAACATAAAATATAAGCAAGAAAAAATAGATTGCGAGAAAGTTTTATAGCGGTTATGGAAACTCGAAATGACTCAATATGAGTTGACCCCTAGAATTAATAACATATTTTATCCTCGATTTGCTGTTAATCAAATAAGACCTCACATAAAATTCACAATATCCGTCGCTTGTATTATTGGTACCATTTAATACCGTCTATTTATACTGATAAACACATTTGCCTAAATACAATTAGGTTCTATTATTTCAAATTCGCCTTCTATATAACGTTTCTTACTCATCTTTGTCTTTCTATTTCAATTTCCAACTCCAAGTTTAAGCGCTGCAGTGAAGACACTAAAACTAAAAGGGTGATTTTTATTAATAACACTGCAAAATAATGTTCGATGAAATTATAAAAGTATACTCCAGCTAGGATAAACATTAGAAAAATAAAAGCACGTAATAAAAGTTTAGATACTTTTAGATTTGTATTTTTTATTCTAGGAATTTGTAATGTTGCACTTTTCAGTTTATTAGCTTTCACATGTATAATTATACTAGCTTTGAGTTGATTATTACTACCCCTGCTGATAAAAAATATTCCTATTGTTTGAGAATTTTTAAGTAAACATATGAGTATCAAAGTAAAAAAGAAAATATAATTTCTAATTGTTTCCATTTTGGTGCATTTTGAGAATTTCAATTTATGAAAATCATACAAACAGCTGACACTATCACAAATAAACATTTCAATTACTTACTAAATCTCGGCAAATACTGGATTTTCTATTTTTTTCTCATATAAAATTTATTAATTAAACCCATTCTATCCTATCCACACAAACCTTAGATATAACTAATGATAATAGGTATTTTTCAAAGGGCATTAATCCCATTTTTGGCGGAAAATACACCTTTTTAACCCTTTCAGGGGCGGTTGGCTTTTTTTGAACTGCCAAAACTACCCAACCAAATGACTTACTGATTTAACAATATAAAGCTGCAATATTTTATTGAATAGCTATTTCAATATATCCAATAAAAAACAATTTTTATTTGGCATATCCAATTATAATTTTTAGTAAATTTTAAGAGTGTTTGCCCCGGAAAAGGTTGAAAAAAAGACTAACAATACTTTAGTTTGTCAAAATCACGCAATATTTCTAGAGGCCTAGAAATTAAAACGAGATGCACACCATTTCAGAGTTTACTGATCACCTTTTATTTATGGATGCTGTACTTTTTATTTTCATAAAAACATATAAATACCAATTGGTTTCTCAAAGTAAGAGTTTATTAGCACATCTTTATTTTTCAAAATAAGAAAATATATTTATTCTCTTTTTTAAACATCATCTACCCAAGACAGAAAAAAACTCTTTTGATCTTTTCTATTGAATACCCACACTATAATATTGGAATTCATCTTTTGATTTTAGTTATATTTGTACATTATACTATACTTTGTATTTTAAAATATTCGCCTGAACTGTAAAACCCCCAAAATATTTTTAATTCTAAACTTTTCGCCTTTTGAAATTATAATATAATTAAACAATTCTTTCTTTAACCCAGATAACCTGGACAGCTTTCTTATTCAATTCTACTTTCAGAATATATTGTTTTAAATATAATCATAGACCACATATTAATACCTAGAAATAAAGTTATCTCATTTAAACTTTTTTCAAACCTAAAAATTCAATTTGTCTCACAGTTTTCGACAATATAGGTAAATAGAAATGTTCCTTCGTTATATAATTTATTATGCTCATCTCATAAAAAAATTAAATAGTATTCTTATATCTTTTTAATGATCACGCATTAAGTGTCTCTTTTTATCTTGTAATTTATAGCCAACTTAGTACATAAAGCACTCCGCAAAATATTATTATCAATAATCACTAAAATTTAACTATTATGGGCTTCAAACCTCGCCGAAACTCAGCCAGATCAACTGATCACCACCTTTCAAGGTAAATAATTAGTGCTTGAGTTACTTATATTTTTGGTATTTTATATATAGCCATAATTTTTATTATCATTTAAGTACGATTTTAACGTCTCCGGTTTTTCTACTTCGATTTATTAGGAATGGCGGTGACTTGAGAGCATTGCCAAAGAAGGGTGGCAATGGAAGGAACAACTGGGGTTCATCAGAAGACTTTTCTGAAGAAAACAGTATTTCAACTTCTCCACCTGCAGAATCGAAGCTCAAGGTAAACTGAATAGAGAATATGTTCATTTTTAAATCAACAAGTCTTTTATTCATCAGCACAACATTTTTCCGTATTATATATGTGCATTCTAATTTATCCTTGATTAAAAATTATAGACTATTAGCCCAAATGACTTCGAAATCATGAAACATAGCCCATAGAAGCCGTCTTTTATTTTTACTTTACTTTTATATGTAATGATAGAGATTCTATCGCTGTTATTCTTTAAATATACTATTTTAGTTTTTAATTATAATTAAAGAAATATAATAAACCTAGCAGATGTGATTTCAGAGTTACATTTTTTCAAAGATGATAATCATTAAAAAAATTATAAATGCAATTTAGCATCTTTTAGTTAATCGTATAGCTGATTAATTTACATTAGTTGCTTTATTAGATACTATTCAACTTTTGTGAAAGGCTAAAAATTTTAGTATAATTTAATTATAAAATAAAACAGATATCTAAATATATTTAAAATGAATGGATGAATGAAGCTTATTTCGATACTTTTAATACTTATTTTGCCTTGATATAATAATGCTTCATTTATCTATGGTCAATTTTTTTGATTTTTAATAATAAAATATTCAAGATTCTGTTATATTTTGTAAACTAAACGCGCACATTCACAGTTTTCTGGAGAATTTCTCTTTCCAAAAATATATTACTCGCTACCCATTTGTATCGTGACATTTTATATACAAAATTTTTATTTTCTTAATGAAAACCTTTTTAAAAATATTGAATAATTACATGCTATGGTAGAATGAAATATATATTAAAGTGGTAAATCTTTACTCATTTTTACAATATCTAATCAAATTCAAGCTTATTAATTAAATTAAAAATATCTATATCGAATGCTTAACTTTCATATGAGAGATTTTTTGAAGTAATTTTATAATACTTTAACTTTGATATAAAATGTTCTTATTAAACTTTTTTATGCCAAAAAAATAACTTAAATGCAATCATTGTTTTTTTTTTTTTTGGTGAGTTTAAATAATTTGGCTTAACGATTTTAATCACTCTACGTTGATATCCAAGTTCATGTTTTTTATTGAAATAATGAATGCCTAAGTTTATGCTATTTATTGAACTAACCCTTTCACGGGCGAAAGTCTGTTTTTGGTCTACAAAATATAGCTTAGTTCAATAAAAATTGTTTATTTTTTAGCCTCATATTATTATTGACTTGATGTATAATAAAAGCAAATAATAAATTTCTGATAAATCATAACGAATCAATAATTTCGTTTTTTTTAAATGGAACCGGAAGGGGTTACTGGAGATCTTTTCATTAAAATCTCACTGTAATAAAAACAATGAGCCTGATTCACCTTAGTATTTCCCAGTACACTTAGTTAGATAACTGTATCATATATAGCTTAATTGTATAGCGAATACAGAAAGCGCTGATTAAATCTTTAGCAAACATTTGCCAAGATTTCGTTTACCATAAAAACTTATGGCCATTCGCTTATTGGTCTATTGCGTAAAAGAACGAAGTTAAATTGCGGAATAGACATTTCTAAGTTTTATGAAATCTAAAGCCACTGTCAATCAAAATAAAATACTCAATTAGTCTTTCTAACTTAGTTTTATATATAACTGACAAAAAAAAAATCGCTTTTTTTAATAAAGTAATTTTCAGAAATAATCTATATTAAAATCTTAGAATCCTATTTAATGGCTCAAATGTCATGTTCTTACCAAAAAGGAGTTTTAATTTCGGTAGCAAGCAAGCGCTTCGAACTTGCTTCCATCAAATTAACTTGGTAAATCTTTTAAAGTTAAATAGTACACACAATTCCTGTTCAATAAAAAATGAATTTACTAAAATATTCAATAACCAGTTTGAAGCATATTACAATCAAAAACTCAAAGGGTCACCTTCGATTTTCAGTGTAAAAGACAGGTATTCCCCCAACTACAAGGCTCCATCGGTCTCTTCAAACATCTACCAGAGATTTTCGTCAGACAGCAAACTTCCTCGATGGAATGAAACTGAGTCTCGCACCAAATTTTCGAAATCAAGCAAGTCTAACAAAATTATTATCGCCTCTATTCTCACTACCATGGTTTTTGGTTATTTTTCCGAAAAGAATCTGATTGAAAATAAGATTAAATACATTTCTGAATCGAAAATTTTTATATCAACTTTTGACACTTTGTGCTCGACGTTTCTACATTTCAATGGTGTTGTATTATGTGAGAGTTCTTTAAATAATCTCGATAAGAACTCTGTAGTTCAAATTTTAGATTCTACTGAAACAATCCTCAAAAATGACCTGTCTGATATAGAAAAAAGCGATGATTTACACGATAACAGCTCGCCACCGACTAAAAAATCTCGCATAACTGCCTTCATGGAATATTTTTATTTCAAAATTCCTTCACTAACAAACTTCAATCTCCTGATAAAATCGTGCTTTAATAATACTGGCATTTTTTTACTCCATGTAAAATCTAAATCATACTCATACTATGATCAGTATGTACGAGAGCCTATAATGACTTTTGTTAGATTTGGAAGACTAGTTGGCTACTTTGCTCCAATAATAATAACCCTCCCATTAATTTTTTTTGGCACAAGAGTTCAGACAAAAGACAATGAGTTATCTGGTGCTATCTGGTGGTATAAGCTTGTTTGTAGGCAGATGTCCCTTGCAGGTCCCACCTTTGTAAAAGTAAAAAATTTTGAATTTTTATTTTATATTTTTATTAAGCGTTAATTGTACTTTAAGCCGTTTATTGTTAACTTTTTGTCATTTTTTCTTTTTAATTAGCTAAGCCAGTGGGCTTCTACAAGAACCGACATATTTCCTCCTCAATTCTGTATAGAAATATCTAAACTTCAGTCAGATAACAAACCTCACAGCTTCAGTTTTACAAGGTCTGTGCTTGAGTCCAACTTACCAGGCGGTAATATAAACCAGATTTTTGAATGGATTGATCCAGTACCGATGGGTGTTGGATCAATTGCTCAAGTTCATAGGGCTAAACTTAACAAAAATACAATAGATTTAGTAATCGCGTATGCTGAAAACATAATTCACCAAAATGGTATTGAAAAAATACCTGCAGTTTCTGAATTTGCTTCTATAAAACACAAATACCCCCAAATTAACTCTACTCAGAATAAAGCTGTAAATAAAATTTTGCTAGAAAACATAAGTTTAGTCAATTTCTTGAGATCAGAAAAAAATGAAGTTGCTGTAAAAATACTCCATCCACGCGTTGACAAGCTAATTAACCGCGACTTACGGATTATGTCTTTCTTTGCGCATCTTATATCTTTACTCCCTACACTAAAATGGCTTTCTCTTCCTGAAGAAGTTGCTACATTCGGCGAAATGATGAGGACTCAACTAGACCTCCGAATTGAAGGTCAAAATTTTTTACAATTCTCAAATAATTTCAATTTTCGCGAAAATGGAAAAAACATTCTCCGTGGATCAGAGATATCCTTCCCAATTCCTATACTATTATTATCTAGCAAAAAGTTCTTAATTGAAAAGTTCTGTGATGGAGTTTCGATTGACCTTTTTTTAAAAAACACACCATCCTCATTCGATAAAGAAATTTCACGGCTAGGTAAATCTACTTATCTCGACTATCTAACTAATTAATGTCCATGCATTACTTTATAGCCAAATCAGTGTAAAAGATAGTTCAACTTTATTTAATTCTAACTTCAATTTTTATAGGTCTTGATTCTTTTATGCGGATGATGATTTTGGATAACTTTATACATTCTGATTTACATCCTGGGAACATACTAGTATCTTTTAAACCGCCAGAGTCTCTACCAAAACCCTTGGGAATAATAGCTGAAATAAGAAATATAAAAAGAAAGGTTTTCAGCTATTTTTCTTCTAAAGATTCTGATCCTTCGCACGAAACAGATTTACAAAATGATATTAAGAATATAGGTTCCAAGAATTGCTATGAAGATATTTGCGATACAGAGGAAGAAGTAAGCTCAAACCTCCGCAACCTTTCTATGGAAAAAAATCCTGATTTATTGCGGAAATACCTAAAGCAGATATATGATGCGGGATATAAACCAAATTTAACATTTTTGGACTGTGGGCTTATTGTTGAGCTAGACGCAAGGTCTAGACGAAATTTCCTTGACCTTTTTGAAGCTATTAGCAGATTTGATGGTAGACGGGCAGGTGAACTGATTGCTGTCAGGTGTCCACACCCAGAAGAAGTGCTGAACAAAGACGAATTTGTCGAGAAATTATCAGAGCAAGTTGACGAGATTAAGAAGAACTCGTTGAAATTAGGAACTGTCAGCGCGACATCAATACTGTTGCGGACAATGGACAATGCAAGGCGCCACCATGTGCGACTTGACCACAGTTTTGTGAATTTAGCAGTGGCAATTTTTGTACTTGAAGGGATCGGCCGCCAGCTCGATAATGACCTTGATCTTCTGAAGGCATCGCTACCAATTCTGCGACAGCTGTTCAGGTCTGAAGCCCAAGCCGGTATCACCAACTTGATGAAATCTAGCGACAAACAACAAGCCGATACCACTTCAACTCCAAGTAATGGTCAGACTAGCAGTAATAATATCGATGGCGTGGATAGCCAAAAAACGACTAATGAGTCTGGCCTTGAACTTCATACACAGTTTGATTTGCTAAAGCTGTGGGCATACATCGAAGTTCGCGAGTATTTCAACAATGTTATTAGCAACTGGGGTATGGACGACTACGAGTTCTTCGGCGACTTTACGCCATTCGTTTCGTATATTGACTAGAACGTTTGCCTATTTGCTAGATCAATATCTTCATTTATACTTTTATATTTATTGAAAGTGAGTGTAGTTTTTTTTTCTTTTTCGTAAACTGGTAAAACTTTAGATTGTATAGACTTTAAGTAATGAATAACATTATTTATTCTTGATTAGATACTTGTATTAGCGTTTTTTTTTATCATAAATAAGTTTAAAAATAAAGATAAAAAGGCATTCTTATTTCGATATAAAAATTTTCGGTAAAGTTTTTATTGATAATAAACTAGCGCTAGAATTTGTAACTAAAAAAAAAAATTTTCGTCTTTGATAAAAAAAAACACATTGCGAGGGAAGGGGAAGGGTAATTGATTAGGCAATAACGTTATTATAGTACGCAATGCGAAAGGCTGCAGTAATTACTTGGAATACAAGATGAACGGGCAACAAATGATGCTCTGACTTAGGTATAGCCTATATGATAATAGGTTTGAAGCTAGATTTGCCCTATAAAAAAAAATGCTGATAAAAAATACTAATTGAGAAAAGTGACCCACTATACCACTAAAACAGGACTAGAGAAGATTGCTTGTATTGGTTGAAATTTGGAGATGGTAGGAAATCCAGACTGTTGATAAAGTGGTTGATATCATCAGATTCGTTTTTGAAGGTTTTGAATTTTTTATCAAACTCTTTAGACGAAACCAAAGAGCTGTAGTCAGAGTAAAAAGAGGACTCGAGCATTTCATCAAAGTATTCAGATGTTACAGTGTCTGCCCAAGAGCTTGTATCAGTAGATGTTGAATAAGAATCGTTGCATGTTAAAGAATCGGAATGAATTGATGAGCTTGGGGAGTTTAAATAGTGATCAAGTTGTGGTTTTGGAGTATCGAGATCTTGAAGATGGTGAGATCCAGGCTGTGATATAGTTGCGCCTAAAGAGTCTAGGGAAAGGCCGATTGAAGTAATAATATCCTCGAGAGCTTTTGAATTTGGAACTTGTAAAGAATCAAACGCGACGACAAGAGAGTTGTTAGTTTTTGGATCAAGAACATAAGTAACCTTTATGTTAACTTTAGAAAGGTACAATATCAAAGATTTCATATTGCTTAAATGGTATTTTAAATTTTCTTCAGATTTAGAAAATAGGGATTCAATGTCAGTAGTAGTAGATTCACAAGCGTTATGAGTTGAAGGAATAAAGTTTGGTAAAGAGGATGTCAGTGGTAAACTCATGGTTACACAGTCACTTGGAACTTTGGTATTTTGAATATAGATTTGGTCATTACTTTGGGTAGGGGAAAGAGAATAATTTTCTTGTAAAATCTTGAGTAAGAAATTAGAAAGTCGAAATAGAAATTTGTAAAAGTAATTCAACAGGCCTTGGTAAACGAGCCCTAGAGCTTTTTTAGAGGAAAGAAATAGAAAGTTTATTAGGGTGGAAGGACAAATACTGAACAGCTCTACAACTTTATCTAAACGATTGGAGCGATTGATTGTATTAAACTCAAGAAAGGTTTTCGCAGAAGGCTGAGCTTCAGAATAACTAATTTCTACAGGAATAGATCCAATGTTGTGGCAATTTAGTAAAATATTGAGCTTTATTGAGCAGAATTTACTCTTATACTTAATTAGATGTTGTTGTTTTGTAAAACGCGAACTTTTTTCATCGAAAGATTGGTTTTTGGAATAGTTCGAGGAGAAGAATCTTTTAGAAGAAGAATTAAAACTA
This sequence comes from Smittium culicis, assembly GCA_001970855.1. NCBI lineage: Eukaryota > Fungi > Kickxellomycota > Harpellomycetes > Harpellales > Legeriomycetaceae > Smittium > Smittium culicis. The sequence goes on along the minus strand of LSSN01000783.1, from coordinate 6,284 downwards.
CGGCAGTGTAAGCAGGGATCATTAAATAAAAATAGGTGATTGTTTGTAAAAATGCTAGCAGTAACTCTTTTTTTGAACGCGTTGAATTGAATTCTGTTCATAAAGCATTTAGAGCTCTTGTTAGGCATATCATGAAATTCGTTGGTATCGCGCAAAGAAGATATTCTGCATAATTTAGCGCGAGTTTTATATTTGTGGGCAATATTTTCTATTGATGAGCGACAAGATCTAATCCAAAGATTCGACAAGAAAAAAATCACGTTTTTAAAATGAAAACCTGCCGGAATATCATAGATTGTCTCTCGAAATTTGCAAAGCTTTGGGTAAAGTGTTTCAGGGCCTAATGGCATGTAAAAATTATTCTCTACGTTGACTCTAGCATTTTGAGTGAATATATTTTGGGGCTTCGGAAATTTCGTAAAGTTGAAATGGGCTTTATAGAAAGGCATTATTAATTAGAATGAAGTAAATAAAAAATTATTACTATATATTCGCGTGTCGTATCAGTCCATGTATTTATAATGATAAAGGTTAGATAAATAGGTATAATACTAGCTAAAAGTTAAAAAACAAAAGGGTAAGCCCCTAAAAATTATGCCTTGACTTGATATTAAAGGAAATAATATTACAAAATTTTTTTTTCATGCTTTTCTCCTTTTAATGATTAATTTGTATAACCTTTCAGAAACACTGCATTTTTTACGCTATCTTAATTATCCAACTATAATACAACATGATACATCAATAAGGCAATTAAATATTTTATTGGCTATAATTAAATAATTGTCCAATAAATATCCAATTTAAACTAGCTTATCCAATTAGGATTTTTCATAGATTTCATGTGTTACACCAGAAAGAGTTAAAAAACATACAAGCCTCCCTCCCTTGTTGGCTATTATCTGAATATAACAACTCTCGCCCATTGGGTAGCTTAGATATTTAATTGCCTAATACTATACTTACTGGCCAATATCAATTCTATTTTTATTTGCTATTAGTTTTAGCGAATAGTTGAGTTCAGCAATAGCCCATTTAAACTTTTTAGGTTATTTATTACACAACTTCTTTTCTTTCCCATTGAATTTATGTAACGCATTTAATTGTCTTTATCTCTGTAGGCGATTATTAGTTAATATTACTCTTGGGGAAAACAAATAATAATAAACTTAGTTAGGGGTGCCTATTCGCTTAGTTGGCATTTTGATGAAAGACTTTGATAATTAGTCCTTTCAAAATTAAATATTTGTAATCAGTCAATCTTATTATATACACCCCAACCCTTTTTTTAGTGGCTTTTCTCTAAATATACAAATTACCAACCTAAACTTGCTGGCTTTTGAACATCGGACCCTTATATACATTTCTTTTTTTCTTTCCTTAAAATCCTTTCAAGGACAATTAGTCTAAAAAATTAAAAACGCCTTTTTTCATTTAACCCTTTCCCGTTCATCGCTCTATAAAAAAAAATTATTGATTCGTTTATAATATATATCTAAATTTATTATTTGCTCCTATTCTTCAGCAATCCAATACACGAGTTAATCTCGGAGTTAGAGTATTTTAGCTGAACATAATTGGTTATATTAGGTAGACCATTTTTGGTCTACCGCACGTGAAAGGGTTAAAGTAGCTGACACACTTTTATAAAATTCTTAGTTTGATTGACTTTTTAATTGGGCAATAAATCACAGAAATTTGGAGCTATAAAAACTCGATTAGTGTCACTTGCCAATTTTTGCAGCTCATCAACACTTTCAGGGGCCAAAACTCTTAAACTTTTTTAAAAATAATAATTGGATAAGCTGAATTAAAATAGTTTATTATTGGATGTAGTATATAAAATAGCGAATAAATTATCACCATTGATTGTTAATAATTCAAAATGCCATATGGTTGGCTGGTTTTGACTGCTCAAAAAAAGCCCAACGTCCCCCTAAGGGTTAATTTAACCCTCTCCCTTCCTGTTTCATTTAAAAAAATGAAGCTAATGATTCATTCATGATATAAAATTAAATTTATTATCTGCTGTAATCTACAATAAATTAATAATTGGTTGATTCTAACATCCGTAAATCGGCTAATATACCCGCACGCTTTACAAATTGATTAAATCATATTTTTAGCCCTTTCTGGGGAAAAAAAACTTATAAATCCTTATTAAACATAGCTGGATAAACAGATAATAGTATTTTATTACTGGATAACCTGTAATCAATAGCTAATTAAGTTAAATAAACAATTATGTGATAAACTTAATAGAAGACGGAACTATTTTTTATAGAAACCCCATTTGCTATAACGATTTAGTATAAGCTATTGGTTGTATCATATAATTTTTTTTCCCACGGAAAATTTATTTACACAGTAATAAAAAGTATCAAAAACTAATTACAAGTATCGGATAATTCTTTCGATGATAAATTCAATAAGATTTAAAAATATAAGCTATGTTGCTAAGTAGGAAAAGTTCTACTCCTCGAAATAATCTCCTATATTCATTTATCAACTTTCCACATGACTGGATTATTTTTGCGGATCAAAAAATACCAACCGCCTCCGAAAAGCATAAAAATCATTCCCATATTATATATAACCAATAAACACTATTCAATTTTTATACATATTTTGAGAGAAATAAAAATGAAAAATTCTTAACCCTTGGCTCGTTTATTTATTGTACCCTTTACCGTCTGTAGAAAGGAAATCCACCCTTATAGAATTTGGTGAACAACCAAATTCTAATTCGAAATAATTATCAATGCGAATGACTGGACACGGTTTCCTATGAGATTTTCACCTGAATCCAGGTTCCTCCGCATTAATTATTAACTAATAATCTCCGAATATTAAATTGCGCTAGAGCAGGTGGAGAATTATTATACAGGTTAGGCTGAAATAAAGAAATTAAAATGATTTATAAATATGTTGCTAAATCCACTTTAGGAAAAGGCGTTTTTTTTTTTGGCAAATTATTTTAAATCTCGATTTACTATTTATTATATTTTATAAATATTGGAAGCATTATAATAAGAAAAACTATATAAAACAAAGTCAAAAAAAATTAGCTCGGGCAAAAATATTCCGTCCAATTCTCTTTGAAACCTTTATTTTTATGATTCGTTTATGACTCATGAGAAAGTTTATTATTTGCTGTAATTTTTCATTACTTCTCAAGACCTAGAAATTAAAATTTTAATTATACACAGTTGGCTATATTTAATAGGTCAAAAAAAGTCTACTGTCCATGAAAGGGTTAATTATTTTAAATTTTAATTTATTTTTATTATTTAATAGTACAATTTTATTTAAATTGTAACTTTTACCCGAAGGCAATACGTAATAATTTACTCACTAGTTAAAAGTATTTTTATTGGAAAAATATTATCTGCAAAAAAAAAAAACTGCCTTCATCTTTTCCCTTCCACTCCTTCTTATACCTTTTTTTTCCTAGACACTTCGTAATATAAATTTATACAAGGTAATAACCTTATCGAAATTAATAAATATAATAATAAATTTTAAGTACAAATAAAGAATTGTTGTACCCAACAATGAAAATCTTTAATAATGCATTCCATTATATAAGAAATGCTTGAAACAATGATTACATAATCACATATTGTGTTTGCGTAATCCATTGTTACTGTTGCGAAACACGCAGGTAATAAGTGTGGAAACAACAAATGCGTGCGTTATTGTTGAATAAATTAGTGTGCAACATGTTCCCAAATATTAAATGCTTCAGAGTTATATTAATACTATATTATTGTTTATATTGATATTATATTGTTGTATTGCCGCTATTATAATAGTAGCATTTTGATATAAAGTATTCTTCTACTAAAAAATATCGTTAGTAAAGCGTATTCACACACAAAGTATGAATACGAAAGGTATAGAAACAGCCTTGATTGCTTTAAATTTCACGTTATCTTTTTAAGCTTAAAAAGGTCATATAAAAAATAAATAAAAGGAATATGATTCCAACTAAAACCAATATACAAAACAATATTTATATTCAGTCACTTAATAATTCTTAAAGTAGAAATTTGGCTAAAGTAATAAACAAATATTACGCACTGTGATTACATAGTCGTAACATTACAAAGTGTCCTAAAACGAGCTATTTATAATAGCTTATATAACTGCAGTTAGGAATTGTTTTATCTAACACTATTTTTATATAAATCAAAAGGTTTTTCCCAATTTGGGGTTTTTCATCTTTTTTTTGAATTAGTTTCTACTTACCTTTATCCTATCTATCTATTCTTAAAAAATATTCAATCTTTTACACTTAGTTAGGCTAATAACATCTGTAGGCTTATAAGTACAAATAAAATAAACAGTGGATATTACAGAATAATTATGTGCTTAAACTAAATGCATAAACTATGAAAGCATAAATGAAGCCGCTTTATGCACCGATATTAATGAAAAAAAGAAGTCGCGATTCCGAATTCAACACATTCTTCCTTAAATGATTCATCTCCTCTGCGAAGGCAGTATTGTATCAACTTTGACACATGGAAATCGCGATGCCGGTTTTTCTCGTCCTTTATTTTTTATACATTTTTGAAAGTTTTAAACATAACACTATCTTTATTTTTGATTAAGGATTTGATTCGGTATACAAGGAATGTATATACTGAAATATGTTTCAAAAAAAAAAAACTATTTTTTTTATCTAAGAATTTTTGAATTAAAGGTTATAATATAAATAATGATTCAAGTTTAAATCAAATTTTTAGCTTTGAGAATTTATGAGTTTTAAGTTTCATATTTACTTTTTACTCTTATTTCGATGCTATTTATTTTTTTATTTAAACTATAGTATTAATTTAATTATAAAAGATAAAACTAACTAGAATTTTAGAGCAAACTAAAGGTTCTCTGAGTTTAAAAAATATATATTATTGGTTTCTAACTATTTTTGTGTCTATTCTAAGTTAATAAGTTTCGTACTGTCTCGTTATTTTTATTTATTTTTCTCTTGAAGTTTTATTGAATTAAAAATATTCTGATCTTCTTTGTGTAATAATTAATCGAGCTCTTTAGAGCGAATATTAATTTATATTATACGAGAAGGGGAGACATATTAAGTGTCACCATCATATTGGATAATACTAAACCGAAAATTAAAAACCAATAAAAATAAAGTGAAATAAAATGAGCTAATAAAAATTTTATACTATAGAATGTAAAGTACGCGTTAGTGTTATCCTTATCATCTTTAGGCAAAGGTAATTGGGTATTGGGTGGGTGGGACTTAATATGTCTCCTCTTTTCATATAATATAAATTAATATTCGCTCTAAAGAGCTTGGTTAATTATTACATTATACTTCAGAGGATGAGACATATTAAGTTACTCCAAATTATAGAATCGACTCGGTCAAGTTATTCGAGGAATTTCTTGAGAGTCGATAATACGTATCAAAGATTGTATAGTTCGACAAAAAGGTGTGCGAAACTATATCATCTGATGATACTCTGGCGTTTGCGGCTAAGGTAGCACCGATTGCTCTGCCTTTGTGGATTGGTGCTTCAGGGTTGCGGCGTATTAGATCAGATATCGTGTGGATATATCTTGTTATACTATCTACTGATAGAGGTTTTGAGGTATCATTGACATACCTGATAAGCCTATTAACTATCCAATTGCTATTGTTAGCATGAGGGGTTGGACAAAGATTGGCTGCTATCTTTTCCTTGTATACCATATATGCATTAACTGGGCATAATATTATATCGGTGTGGGGGTTGATCTGGCATGGTTTTTCAATCGGGCGGCCACCTCGTTTTTCTTTAGGAGCTACTAATACTAGGTTTAGTACCCCTTGGTCGATATGACTGCGCTGGTCGTCGATCCTATGGATGTCGCTGGCTCGGTCATAACCTGTTACTGATAGCAACCAGAAAAGTTTTTCTGTGATTTGTTTAACCGTAAGGGTATAGTTTTGACCCCATTCTCGAAGTAATTTGATAACCGGTGATATATCCATAACAGGCATTATGAACGATTTAATTGAATTTTCATCCAATGATTTGATAAATTCTGAGAACATTGGATGGGCGGCTAGCTCGGCTGGATTATCTGATAGCTGTAGAATTGCTAACTTGTAAGCCTTGATTGATCCCACCTTTAGCTTATCCACAGTGTAAATTTCCTCCAGGTAGTTGATGACTTGAGGCGCAGAAATTGGCGTATATATCTTGTTCGAGATTCCCCAGTCTAGAAAGCGCTGCTGGATAGAACTGTACCTGGATCTACGGCAGACACGT